>AYEL01091107.1:0-79126 GCA_000484575.1 Olivierus martensii | reverse complement strand
TTTTTTCTTTTGGTCCTATAACTAAAATTAAAAAACGATATCAGGACAGAGTATATTGACAACAAAATATAATTTTTTCGTGCCAAAAACTTAAAAAATAAAAAAGTTATGGCAAAATATCGAATATTAAATATCATATTTCATATAATTTGGATCGTTAAAGAACGATAATTTTTTTACTTTTAGAGCGTTAAAGGTTAATAACTTGTATAAATAAAATTATTGTACTAAGTGTAAGTTTTATTTTTTACTGTCCATTTTCGATAATTAATGATGATGGTCCTGTTAGACTGTCTTCATTAATTTTAGTTGTTATATGATAAGATGGGACAAAATGGGTGATGGGATAAGATGATTTTAGGCATTTTTTGTGTATGTTTGCAGCAAGAGTCTTAGTCTATAGAAAACGTCACACGTACTTCATAATTTAAAAGAAACTGTTCACGTATGATTTCTATTAATTTCCCTCCAGGAAAAGTTTAATGTTTTTAAACGTATTGATAATTCTTATTGCATTATACAATATTTAATTGCTAGAATAGAAGTGTAATAAAATCTATGATGAATGTATTAAGAAAATGATATAGTAAGATATAGTACTTTTTCAAAATTTAATATTCTGTATTTGGTACTATTTTATTTTAAGAGATGCGATTCTTTAAATCACGGGATAAGATGGTTAAACAAAATACTTCATACCCATCTAATCCAATCATCATAGTTTTCCACTCTACAATTAAGTTGTTAGTAGTAAAACAGTTTTTATAAAACAGAATTCGTCAGTCGACTCTGGCCTCACTATGGAATAAGACGTTTCAATTGATGTGATGCTATTATATACATTTAATCCTTAATTAGTGTCGAAGTTGTTTTAGTACCAAAGTGTTCATTTATAACGATATATTCATTCGTAAAATTTGCAAATGATTTAAAACATAAATATTTATGATTATTGTATATATACAGTATATATAAGGAGTCGATACTTTCTTCTCAAACTATAGCGCTAAGAGATTATGTTATATTTGATTTTATAATAAAAATTTTGAAAACCGATCCGTCTTGTTCCACTATCCACTACTACTATGAGAATGTATCAATCATACTCCTTTTCATTCATATAAATTCCTTACTTCGATATTCGAAATATAACCATATCTTGTCAGTCTAGCTACATCTCTCGAGTATCTCACTTCCTATACATTTATATTTTTACTAAGCTTTTTAATATCACACCCAAGTCTAACTCCCTTGTATCAGGATCAGAACCAACATACAGTTACACTTGGCTATTTTTTACAGATTTTAATTTTAATTATTTCTCCAAAAGTACTAACTACTGTACTTTTAATTTAGCATTTATTCTTCTCAAACCTCGCTGTTAATTAATTATTAATGCCATCCTATCTCTCAAACAAATTTCAAAAGTGAAAAATTTCATTCTCCTGCTCCATGTTCAAACCATTCAGCCTGATCTCGACTTTATTTATTTAGCATCCTTCTCTAACAAAAGTACCCTCTTATTTTCTATATTTATTGCCATCCACTTCTTCTTACATTCCTTATTCAACTATAAAATAATCAATCAAGAATTTGTTCACTCTTAAAGAGCAAATTAATGTCGTTGGCATCCATCTGAAAGCGCATTCTCATCACTCAACTTTACACCCAACACATTCAAATCGGCTTCCGTCAAATATGCATCTATGTATTTTTAGTATCAAAGCGCCATGAAGACATCATATCTTGTTTCATTCCTTCCTTGATTATAAGTCACTTAGACATGTTTTAATTTACTTTCACATTTTCATAATTGTTAGCGTAGGTCGCTCTCATAGCTCCAATCAACTAATCATTCATAACATTGTCACATTTTCTATAGTTTATTCTAATTTACTCGATAATACGCCTTCTCATCTTCTCATACATAGCAGAAAAACTTTCTGGCTGTCCTCTTTCATTCATAATATCATGTTACAAATCTCCTACTCTCTCATCAATTAACCATCTCGTCATCACTGTCTCAATCATTATCTCGCCATAGTTTCCCAGCCTCAATAAACTGACAGCTATATAATTCTTGCATTCACATCTTTTACCTTTCTACCTGAAGAAGGAGATAATGAAAGCTTTAATACAATTATTCGAAACCACATCGTTCACCTAAACAACTTGGTATCACATCTTTATCACAATAGAAACTTCCACCATATTTTCAACATGTATGCCGTGGGACTTCATCCATATCGAATAAAATGAATTTTATTAAATTTATTTCATAAAATGCCATCAAATTTATCTTCAGTATCATAATCTATGTCGAATATCATAAAAATCCATTCAATAGTTTGATAGTCTTATGGTCAATATTATACAAATGTAATTATGTAGTTACCAGTATTATACTTTCCGAATAAAAAAGACGCTTATCAGATGGGCGTGTCAGTTGGTATTTCTCCCACTAATAATTTTTGAAATACTTACTTGATAGTAAATTTTCGTGAAATTTGGTAGTAATAATATTCTATCATTAATGGTCATCTCGATGCTACATAATTTATCATGTAAATCTTAAGGATTGCATTTAATTTTTATCAAAATTTTATTTTAGAGTTTTGTTAACAGATGGCGTTAAGGGTTAGCAGTGTAGGAATAACATAGGGTTTACGTGCATTTCTTAACACTTAGTTCCATCTATCGTCAAAATCTATCATAATGATGACACAGGCTCACGAACATGGCATTATCGTGGTGCAACAATAGATAATATGACAAACATAAGTAATTTAAGACTTCTTGATGAAGATCATTTGGAACCATTGAGTTTTTTTTATCCAATTTTAAACATTGGTTTAATCATAGATGTCATGTTGACGTCGTCATCATCTTGCTAACGTGACGTATGTCAACATGACATCTATGATGATTAAACCAACGTTGAAATTGAACACAAAATCTAATGAATTTTGAATGCTAATTAAATGAAAAATGAATGGTTTCAAAGATAATATCAGAAGGTATACTGTAAATATGTACAATTATGATATATGTATGTAGGTACAATTTATTACATATGAAATATGCACCTAACATTAAACTATTTTTCTTCTTTTTAGTAATTAATGGAAGGAGCGAATAGAATCTAAGAGTAGCTGGTTCAAGTGAGAAAAGTAAGGGGTAAAGATAAATAAGAAAGAAAGAATTTTATTTTCTCTTTCATTTCTTAATTTCTCTTTTCTATGAAGAAATGAAAAAAGGAAAGTATTACTTTTATTTCTACACATCTTAAATGAATATAAAAATGAAAAGATGTCAACGTGGGTGTGAATACATTGGAATTTAAGTCCAGAGAAAATATATTTATATTATTGTTGATGGGAAGATGCCTGATGAAAAAATCTTTATCGGCTTGTGATAAAGTCAATTCTCTTGCTTAAGTTAATAAAAGTAAGCTAAAGTAAATTGTTGAGTTCATACCTCAAAAATGAAAATATTAATAATTTTATTTCTTTTGTTGTTTTCACGATCATTTATTGTAGTAAAAGCGGTTTAGTTTATAGTTTGGGTGGATTTAGCGTTAAATTTGCGTTTATTTTTCCGGTAATTTCAGGCAGAGGATGGCCAAGAGAAACGAAAAATGGAGTTAAATATTTTTTATTTAGTCTTTCGCTTCTTTGTTGATTTTGATTGGTCTTAGTTTCCTTGATTATGGAGATTTTTGGTTCTTTGTATGTTGTGATTTTTTTCATTATTTGTGAAGTTAGAAGCTTTCAATTATAGTTGGGATGGGTTGAATATTTTGTCTATTGTTAATAATTTTTCAGAAGTTGGCTCGTTTGTTTCTTTTGATAAGTTTTGAGATTTTTTTCTGTTCTATTCTGATAGGCTTTTTTTAGGAGGTTTTAATCAGGTTTCTTTGAGAGAAATTTTATCTTATTCTTTCTATTACATATAGGATGAATATTAGTTGGGATGGGTATTTCCTTGAAATTAGGAGGGATAATTATATGCTGTTTTTCTTTGAGAATTTTTGTAGGGTAAAGTTTTTGAATTTAAATCAGTTAATGTTAAGAGAGGAAGAGGTGAGGATTTTTTAATGTTAATTATAAAGGGATTTCCTCCTTTTTTGGTTTTTCTTAAAATAAGGTATTATTTTAGGTTTATTGTCAATATATCATTTTTTTAATTAATAATTTTTTTATTTTTCATCTTTGATGAAATTATGTTTTTATTTTTTTCATTTGATTTATGGGTATATATATTTTTGAAAGTGGGCTTATATAAGAAGATACTTATTGAACATTTAAGTTGGATACCACATTTTGGGTGTTGTTTAATACTTTGGAGGATTTTTATATATTTTTTTATATTGTTAATTAGTATTAAAATAAAGAAAACGGAGACCTTCAAAATCTCTTTTGGATAGAGCCATGTTTAGTTAATTGTTTTAGATTTGCAATCTAATGTTTCAGGAATATAAACTGTTTAACTTGGTTAATATTTTGATTTTTAAATACCATATTCTGCATCCTTTTATTCTTACTTGTTTCTGCGATAATTGACATGGATTTATAAATAATACAAACGCGTTGTATTTGATACACTCGATATTTTACAAAAATGTTTTGGTAGCGAAACTATTAAATTATTATTGATCCTCCAATTTTTCTCGACAAACATTCCACCTAATCATATAAAATTCGAATAAATTTCTCATAAAATAAAGGTGAATTAATTTTAATTATTTAATTACGCCTTTTCAAATGATTTTCACTGTTCCACACTTGCGCATTTAAGGGGAATATTTTTTCAATAAAAATTCGTCTTTCATGAGTTTTGTTCTATTACAATTGTTTAAACTACCTTCATATCTTATTATCTTATTCTGGATTTTTGTTAATCTTTTATTGTTTTCTTTTCTCTTGCTAAAATTATTAGTCATGAATAGTTTTAGATGACAATCCAATTACTAGAAAAGATTCTATCATTGATTTAGGTGTTATTTTTCGCTGCAATTGTAAATTTGATTTTTATTAGGAAATTTGATAGTAGAACAGCCAAGCTAGGTATTTTTTCGAATGAATTAAATCCACACTTCAGCAGGAAGAAAGTGGTGGTCTAGCAATCAAATCAAGACAAACTGCAGTATCTTCAGAAATGGAAAAATTTATTTATTTCGCTAATAAATTCGATTGCTGTTTGTGGGACCAAAAAATGCATTTCGACAAATTAATCTTCGATGGTTTTATTAAAAATATAAAGACAATCATATGTTGATTTATATAAACAGACAAAAAAATTAAAAAATAAATTTGAAAACAGTTTAATGATATTTATATAATTAATTATATACATAAAATTCAATAGAAAATCACATATTTCTCTCCAATATATTTTGTTTTCCCAAAATTGTCAACTGCAGCGTGTTTAATGCTGATATCACACAGCTAATATCACAATTTTTTGCAATAAATATCATTAAACTCGTCTCAAATTTATTTTTTAATTATTTTTGTCCGTTTGTATCGATCAATGTATCGATTGCTTCGGGATATTTTTGAGAATACCGATGGAAATTAATTAGCCGAAATGCATTTTTGTGTGTACAAAAAGTAATCAAATTTATCAGTGAAATAAAGAAGTTTTTTCTTTTTTGAAGATAGTTTGTCTCGATTTGATTACCAAGTCACCACCGACCTTCTTCCTGTTGAAGTGTGGATTCGTTTGAAACAGCATCTAGCTTGGCTGTTCTCAGATCAATACGCTGACGCAAATGCGTCGCGCACAAAACATCGAGTGTACCATGTACAAGCCAAAACAGTACGCCGAGACATAAACAAACGACTTCGTATAGCTATTGACCAATTACTCTGACGTCATTTGATCAATATGGACAGCGAAACTCGGGAACTGCTTTATTTATTGATAGCATCATCCATAAAATTATTGAATATCATGGTTTTCCCATGGCAAAATTCAAAATCTAAAAGAACTGTAGGAGTGAATGACATTATCGTTTCAGAGAACAACAAAGTTTCAATAACCAGCTCATCCTCGATTGGACGAATGGTCAATGTACTCTTATATGCAGCGTAGAAAGTTGAACGTCGACGTAAAGAAGCGTGACTTAAATACGTCAGTATCGATACAATGACGTATTTCAGTCACGTTTTACATCTGTGAAACCCAGCCTTTAATAGATTTATTTTTTCCTATTAACAAACAACCGACGTAAGTCGAGGTATGACTGTATTTCTAATTTATATTATATAGCCAAAACAGTACGCCGAGACATAAACAAACGACTTCGTATAGCTATTGACCAATTACTCTGACGTCATTTGATCAATATGGACAGCGAAACTCGGGAACTGCTTTATTTATTGATAGCATCATCCATAAAATTATTGAATATCATGGTTTTCCCATGGCAAAATTCAAAATCTAAAAGAACTGTAGGAGTGAATGACATTATCGTTTCAGAGAACAACAAAGTTTCAATAACCAGCTCTATTGAATATCATGGTTTTCCCATGGCAAAATTCAAAATCTAAAAGAACTGTAGGAGTGAGTGACATTATCGTTTCAGAGAACAACAAAGTTTCCTCATCCTCGATTGGACGAATGGTCAATGTACTCTTATATGCAGCGTAGAAAGTTGAACGTCGACGTAAAGAAGCGTGACTTAAATACGTCAGTATCGATACAATGACGTATTTCAGTCACGTTTTACATCTGTGAAACCCAGCCTTTAATATATTTATTTTTTCCTATTAACAAACAACCGACGTAAGTCGAGGTATGACTGTATTTCTAATTTATATTATATGTACCCTTTGTATTCCTGCGTTTCGATTTTTAAATAAATAAATAAATAAATGACAACAAACCACGGATAAATCAAATAAACATAGTTTTATAACAATAATAATTTATGCAAGAAGTTTCATTAATGCAAAGATTGTTTAATTAGTTAATAAGTAATAATATTACTCGGCGCGGCTCTATCGTTATATTAAATGACTTTTATTCGAAAGGTTAGGTTTATTTATGTTATAGAGTCACACATGGGATTCAATTAGCGACAGCTAATTGAATCCCATGTGTGACTCGATAACATTTCATTTTAGAGTTCATTACAGTTTGACCATTACTCATAATAAGGTCAATCGGAAGGAGAAAGATAAGGTTCAACGCCGAAGCGGCTCTATCGTTATATTAAATGACTTTTATTCGAAAGGTTAGGTTTATTTATGTTATCGAGTCACACGTGGGATTCAATTAGCGACAGCCACTTTTAGAATTCATAACAGTTTGACCATTACTCATAATAGGGTCAATCGGAAGGAGAAAGATAAGGTTCAACGCCGGAGCTCGAATCCCTTCTGACAACTAAAATATGGAATCTGGAATTGAACCCGGTCTTGCAAAGTGGTATGCCATCACTATTTCACGCCAAATGATCACGTATTAACTAATTAGAGAAAATTTATTTACTTTTATAATATCGACATAAGAATTCGGGAACATATTATACTAAGAATCTAAATAAAAAATTTTACGGTAAAACGCAAATGTTCCAGTGAATAAAGATTGATTCATATTATCAGACATGGAACGTATCCAATACGAAACGTTTCGGTTCGTGCAACTGTACTGTGTTATTTACATTATCGGAAGCGGATGGTAGCAGACCACAGATTAGTTGAGACCGATAGGACACTCCCATAGACAGTATTGTATACAAGAAACGAGCGAAGCGCCTCTATGGAGAGTTCTTGAAATGTATTCAACTATTAATAAAAATGATGTTTTAATCTATTGAAAGTTTTAATTATAAAAGTTTTTTGTAATAAAACTGCCATAAGATTCATAGAAACAATAATAACCGACCTTCCACTATCTACTACAAAAGTGAAATGAGTAACGCCCATGGTAACGTCAGGTATTGCCAATAGTGAAAACACCTTCGAATAAGCGAAGTGTCCCATCTGTATCAACTAATCTGTGGTAGCAGACGAACGCAGTCTGATATGTCGTGTACATGATGTCGATAATTTTACTACCAAAGAATTGTGTACCATCGCGTTATCAAGGGATGAGGGCGATGTTAAAGTAAAAAGGATTTGGCACAAAATGTTAAAAAATACCCATGTTGAGGACAAATTCAGGTTTTTTTGTGTGGTTTTACGTTGCTTCTCACTCGATGAGTACTAAGCGGCGGGATATTTCCACGCTCATCAAGGTCGTCCATATTTCTAATAGGGTCAGCCGTTAGGTGAAGAATGGAGTTCAATTAGGTTTCAATTCTTGAAGAAACTGGAAGTATGGGAATCGGGAATTGAAACTTAATTTTTAATACTCATTTGTTTTGTTGCATGCAAGGGACAAACTGAAATGTACCGAACTGATAGTAGTAAACATAGTATGGTAATACGCCATATAGCACATTGCATCACGTAGCGACGTTCCTAGGCGAGAATAAATGCGGCACCTCTAATATCTCTAAACAAATAAAGTTATGTATATACATTTAATATATACGACAAAAATTTTTATTTTAAATTATAATGCATACAGACGACGAAAAAGGAAAAATAAGATCTTAAATTTTCTTCGGGTATTTTTTTAATAGACAACTTAATAAAACAGATTTTAGAATAAAATCTGAAACAGATTTTAGAATACAAAATAAATCAATCATAACGAAGCGGTACGCTCTTGTTAATTTTAGTGATAGTTGATCGATTTAAAATAGGAGCGCGCATCATTAATATTATACGAAAAATATATATTAAATTATATAAAACTTTTTATTACTTACCTGGTGTTTTAGTAGAATTACAATGTTTGGATGAAGATTTTACAAGGATATAGGAATCTGGTCTAGAATACAAGATAAGATACGCCAGCCATCTTCTTCCTTAAAAAGTTTGTATATGTTCTCTTATACGATTGACCAATCGGAAAATTGAACGTGTACAGGCAGTCATAGAAGCATTCGGCAGGTGCAAAAAAAGCGAAAACTTCCTTTATACTGTCCGTAGGGGAAGAACAGTTTTCTAAATAAATAGGCATATCTTGAAAACATTAATTCTGCGTACCGAATCAGGCGAATGGAAAAAGCGGGTCTATCTCAAAATGACGCGATCCACACCAACAGTATTATTTCCACTGTTGTAACTTGTTTTAAAATCATCCATTTATTAATTTTAATCCGAAGAAACCCCGTGAGAGAGAGAGAGAAATTAAGAGTCCATTAAATGACGTACCCGTACAGAAATTATTTCGGTTACATTATCATAAAAATAATTATTTGCTATTACAAATTTTGTCAAAAAATCATTCCGAAAAAATGCCAAAATACTGCGTTTAAGAAAAGCTTGCCATATAGCGCCAACCAATTTTCTCTTCGACAATTAGTTTTTAATTAAAAAAATATACTTCATTTATACATCGGTAAAACTTCTTATATATTTTAAATTCATATTTAACATCTCGTTTATAGTGTGAAAATTAAATAATTGTCATAAAAATTGCAAAAATACTCTATCAAAAATTTTAATATTTTCAGAAAATTAATGTTTGGGAGCGGGTGATGTAAGATTCTATTCTGAAAATAATTTTTTAAAATATATTATGTATTATAACAGAAATTATTTTCGGTTACATTATCATAAAAATAATTATTTGCTATTACAAATTTTGTCAAAAAATCATTCCGAAAAAATGCCAAAATACTGCGTTTAAGAAAAGCTTGCCATATAGCGCCAACCAATTTTCTCTTCGACAATTAGTTTTTAATTAAAAAAATATACTTCATTTATACATCGGTAAAACTTCTTATATATTTTAAATTCATATTTAACATCTCGTTTATAGTGTGAAAATTAATAATTGTCATAAAAATTGCAAAAATACTCTATCAAAAATTTTAATATTTTCAGAAAATTAATGTTTGGGAGCGGGTGATGTGAGATTCTATTCTGAAAATAATTTTTTAAAATAGTAGTATGTATTATATATATTTACAGGCCTACTTAAACATCATTAAAATTATGCTGTCGAATAATAAAACAATAGTATACGAATATTTTGGTAATTAAAAAAGTAATAAAGTTGTAAAATTTCGAGGCAGCGGGCGACCACGCGTCTTGCCGTTATGCTGTCGAATAATAAAACAATAGTATACGAATATTTTGGTAATTAAAAAAGTAATAACGTAAAGTTGTAAAATTTCGAGGCAGCGGGCGACCACGCGTCTTGCCATGTTGGCATAATACTGTATATTAAAGCGGCAGATCTTTAATTTTCTAGTAAAACCGTACCGTTTTTATTAAATTAAGCATTATTTATTTAGTTTTTAATAATTCCCGGATTACAATTTATTTTTCGATTTTATTAACAAAATTGGCGCCACTAGGAAACGGCCTAATTTCGTCTAATTATAGAACCGGCGCTGAGTGTCTGGCATTAAAACACAATAACAAAATATTTTTCGGAACCGAAACGCTCGGTGAATAGAATAAAAAATATAAAATGATATTCGTTATACCGTACCGTATTTATATAACGGAAAGAATGGATTATATGGTAATCCATCGTTTTATTTATTTATAAATAATCGGATCTACAGTGGTACAAAGGCAGTTCCTCGTTTTCCTCTTTCCAGCTTGGTTTAAATCGAATAAAAGAATAGTACAGTTAAGGAAAGAGTCCGAGACTCGGATGTCGATCGAAAAATAAAACTTTTAATATTTAAAGGAATGACGTCGATCGTCGTTTAAGGAAATTTTCCTAAAATCGCATCAAATGGCCTACAATCCGATTTCTGTCAGAGTATTCTCGACGCGCTTACCTAACGAATCCAAAGAAGAATCCAAATAAACGCCCTTCATATTGCACCAAGGATATACTGTATCTGGCGGTGACCACTTATAGAGCCCATCACAAGATGGCCAAAAAAATAAAAATAAAAAAGCACAGCCAGGAAAGTTTAGCCTAGCGGTCTGTTTAAAATATTTGATTTTCTATTAGATTTTCCCGCCATCAGTTTCCGGCCGGACTATTGAAGAATGATGCCATCATTCATCCAGAAAAGGATACTTCTGCCTAATAACCTACTACAGGACCGTCGCATCAATAGGAACGAGATGAGCGGTTCACTACATCGCACAAGTTTTAAAATTTTGCAAATTTTTGAAATAAAATTCTCGATATAAAAATTTTTATGATATAAGACCGATCAGAAAATTTTTAAAGTTTTAATTGAATTTCAGAAATAAGGTAAACAGTGTAGTGAACAAGAAGCGATCATAGCCCTTTTTTCTGTTGCTAATTTTTACCAGAGGAATTTCTTTTCGATTAACAAATTTATAACTACTTTTAGAACCAGTACCCGGACCGGTCCATCCGTCCCGGACGATCCCTCATCCTCTACCAGACCGGAGGTAGGCCGTAGATCCCGCCACCTAGTATCAATAATTAATACCGATGGGGAAGTGACGTTAAAAATACATGGGAGCTTTCGGACTCTTCCTTTCCACACTAAAATCAATTAAAATTAAAACCAGGAACGGCTCGGAATGACAAATACATTACAGTATAACCATACAAGGGTGGTGGCTCGAGTGCCAATTAATTAATTGCCAGTTAATTACATAATTATGAGTAATCGACGTAATAAAGTTACTTTATCACCATAATATATACAACATATTCTATTACTACATTTTGGCCGAATCGACCGGCCTACACCCATCCTGACGTATTCGTATCCAGATCGATTATATTTGGATCACTTATTCTCCATAAAAATAACTTTTTTCCCACCATTTTCCACGGTGAAAAGTTCGAGAACATTTGACGACTCGAATGGCATTTTTGAGAACGAAAATGGTGACTGTCGACCACCGTTACCAGGGACGAGAATACTGAAGTAGGTATACATTAAGATAAAAAGATCAGATGGCTGTGGGCTTCGACTCTTTGGTCTGAGAAAAAGATATTTTACTTCCGTTAACGGGCGACCTCAGTTCGGTCTCTTTAACGCCGTTGGTCAACTTGTGTCTTCCGTGCGAAGGACTCCACGTCACTGCCGTGCTGAAGGTCATCCGCGAACCTTGGAAGCCCTCTGAGGGAAGAGAAAATAAATGCGTTATTTTCCACTTAAAACTACGCTCACACTCGCTATTTAAATGCAAAAAGCCATGGTTTTCCGATTAATGCATCTAATCACTTTTTAAACTGATTTCTGAAAGTATGTAACCGATTTATCCAATTAATATCTCCTACCGTCCGCCATCGAATGAATCGGAAACAGTACATTTAAAGTTACAATCAACCTCTGAGAAGTTGAGCTCCGAAGCGTAAAGTCTATTCTTAAAAACGGGGAGCGATTGAAAATCGAATATGGTACTTTTTGCCAGTTAACGGCTAGAATCATACAATAAAATAACTATGGTTTCATTTTTAATAATTATAATTTATTTAAACTGTAGTTATTTTATTGTATGATTCTAGCCGTTAACTGGCAAAAAGTACCACATTCGATTTTCAATCTCTCCCCCGTTTTTAAGAATAGAATTTGCCTTTCAGAGAACTTCTCAGAAGTTGACTATACTTATAATCTGCATATTTAGAGTTTTCCCCTACAAAAATCACCATACGTGATGAGATAGTCTTTAAACTAATAACAACGAAGATGGATAAATCGCTTAGTTCTTCCTGTTTTCTCGATATTTTCGAGCAATTAAAGAGAAGTCTGAACAAAATGATCTGTCAGTTAGAAGTGTTAATCATTGAAACGAGGATAATTCGTAGAATTCGAAGCCACGGTGGAAACTGTTATAAAGAAGCGTAAGAATTTTTTATAATCATATAAATTAGAAGAGAATTAAAAATCCGTTAAAGTCTTCATTTTAATTTAATTCTTATAATACAGTTTCTCCGATATTTTCATAAAATCGGTCGTTCTAGCTTGGTTAGGTTACACTTTTTAAATGCTTATAATGAAATTAAAATAATAATTATAATTAAATAGGCACTTCGTTAACTTTTTCCTTTTTAAAAATTTTGATGAACGTGGTAAATAATCTTTCTTTCACATCGATGAATTGATTTTCTGTCTTAAACTCGAATTACTTTTCATCACTGATTGGAAAGGAGCGTAAAATAGCAAAAAAAAAACTAACAACACAAAACTTACTGTAGCCCTCGTCATTGGCAATACTATTGGATAATCGCTTCTCATTGGCTGAAAACGAGTGGAAAACTCTAAGTGTACAGATTATAGTTAAAACCGTCCCGTTTCTCTCGCTGCTGATATGATTAATTTACTCACGTAGCGTAATAGCTATAAGGCCACCGAGGGAGGAAAGTTTTGTAGTTGGCATTCTACCGGTTTGGGAGCCTTTTCCATATACAAGACAATGTCATTGACGCGAGACATCGTAAAATAATTGTTTCTTCCTTGGCCAAATTTATCGATCGCGTTTATCGCTGAAAAGAAATATCTCCAACATTAAATATGGATTTTAATATGAATTATGATAAGAAATAGTATTAATAAAAATAACGCGTAAAATTATTAATATCCACATAAGAAAAATGTATTCTGTGTTGTATTCCGCATGAAAAATGTATTAGACGTATTCTGTATTGAGCATTAAGTCGATATATCGTGCTCTAAGTAATTGGTTCGTCAGCGAAAGTTTCCTTAATTTCGTGTATAGAGAAAGCATCGGATAGATGTTGAATAATTGATAGATAAAATAATAAATTAATTAGAAACAACTGAGAGATGAGTGTAGCAGTAGGAGGAAAAAAAACGATTATTCGCTCCTGCACTCCGTATGAAACCGGAACGAAAGTGAAGAGTAAATATGCGTGGTGAAACGACAAAATAGGTATCAATGTTTTACATCTACAAACTGGATAGTTGGCATCAAAAACCATTCCAGAAATTAAACGATTGATAAAACTCTTTATTATTTTTGTTATAAATTGTTTCACTTTGATCACAGGATGGACAAAAATTCATCCGCTTTTCTCTCGACTGGTAGCATCGAATTTTGTAGAAATTACTCGTTAGTTCCTTAAAGCTATCACCTATGTTATAGCTTTAAGGAACTAAAGAGTTCATAAACTGAAGGTAACTGAACGAAAATTATTTAAATAGAATATGGTAATATGAGCGCGAGACAAAAAATAAAAAATATAAAATAAAATAAATAATTAAAAAAAATAAAATAAATAAACCTACTATAAAACGCTTTCTAGGACGATAATCGAAAAGTAGAATTGGTTTTGTTTTTAGAGAATCTCCAGAAAAACAAGGACGTAGATCTTTGGGTTCCCGACCCTAATTGAAAATATTCCAAAATATTAATTATAACAACATTTTAATAAATAATAACAATAATAATAAATAATAATAATAAAGAAAAATGTCAAGCTAAACCACGTATAGATAAAGACAATTTAAACACGCAAATTTTCTAAAGACCAAAACAATAAATAAGTTTTCTCTCGTTATTATTCATAAAAGACTACATTAATCGGACTATCTTTCCCATACGAAGGAAAGGCGCGGGTAGTATTTAATTATAAATTGTAAATATTGAAATATTATGCCGAGTCCGACACAATTTTTATTAATTAGATTGGATTAGAATAGATAATCATTCATCATTTAATCCAGAATTGACCAAATTCATCTATATCGGGACTCGGGTGTGGAAAGAAGAACCGAACACTTTGGAGTGGTCTCGTACCAGTCGACATCGAGGCAGAATGATCGATATTTACTTAAAAAAAGATTAAGCTAATTGAACGAAAATTTACGTTTCGGTAAAAGTTGGCCGTCTACCGCCATCTAATAGGAAAAGTAGCGACACCTAGACGGATTTACGACTTTTTCAAAACTACAACCAGTGACGTAACGTTAACGAATTTAGCCAAAATTTGTTATGTTTATTATTAGCATTCATTGAGAATAAACATAAACCTACTCGTTTTGTTTAGTGGAAATGTTTATCACGTAATGCCAGTGAAAGGTTTTAGAAGATACGGCCGATCGATATAATATAATTAAACTAGAAAAATAAAGTCGGATAATTAGTTAAAGAAGAAAGATGAACAGAAAAAAATAAGGAAAACTTACGAGGACGCATCAAAGTTCTTCTTCTGAAACTGCATTTTAATAGTTTCAAGAAAGCTTGTCGGAAGTTGTTGTTGAAGCCTCCGTAAATGATGGGGTTGAGAGCGCTGTTGGAGTAGGCGGCGAAGGTGGCGATGTAATTCATCTTTAAGAACCAGTCTGGCAGCTGAAAACAACAAACATCCTTGTTAAACCTATTCACTCTCTGTTAATCTCCAACTGAAAGAAGTTGAGAGAGAATGAAGAGGTGGGAAAGAAATTCCACACACAAATTTCTCAGACATTTTATTAAATACTATTAAGTTATAATATTCGTGATAGTGTCGCTTTAAATTGTTTTCGTAAGTATATTCTTGTTATTAGGTCTATTGACATTGTCAATTATTTTGATGGAAAATTTGAAATAGCGTAAATTAAGTTTGCAGGAGTCAATAGTCAAATAAATGTAATAACGTTTACGGAGGAAGAAAAACGAAACGAAAATCCAGAATTACTACTGTATTTACTAAATCATTAAATCGTGCTACAGAAGCTTATTTGTATAGAATCATTAAATCGTGTACAGAAGCTTTAAAAAGGCTTAAAAACAATCTCTGGAAGGTGACCTCGATCCTAGAGATTAGTTTACTTAGTTTGATAAGAGAGTAGAGACCAAAGTAGTGACGGTCTAAGTTACTATTTTTTGTCAACAGATGACGCTACTTTCCATTCAGCGCAGGGGTCAGCCGAATAGTGGAGGACGAAGATGAATGGATCGGGCCCGGACCCCATGATAAACATTTTGAAAGGATTGAATCCGAGACTCGAATCCGGTCCAGAGTAGAAAGCCGAAGCGTATCCATGTGGTCAATCCGGACGACTCTAACTTGTAAGATACTATTTACTAACACTTCGCCACAGCTTCAGTTAATGCGCACCGAATTATCTTAAATATATAGGTGACTCAATCAGAATGCCATCATTTCAGATATTTATTATTTAATTTACATTTACATTTTATAAAATGGAATGCCGGAAGTTCAAAGTTTGTGATATATTCATTGTTAGTATTTGATATTTCCACTATCAGTGTTAGAAACTGCGTATAGTCTTATTATGAAATTATGCGTAACATAATTGGTGCATTTTTTCATTAACGAGTTGCGGGTAGTCACGAGTCTTGTTTTTCAGATCCTCCACGGTTCGGAGAGCTTCCTGAAAAAACTTTTCTTTTAAGAATACTCACAGAAAATAATTGCAGAGATTGATATTCAGTCTTGTTGGTGGCTAGGTGAAACCACAGCTGAAAGTTTCGGAGTATCAATTAGAGATTACTCGATTGTTGAATTTTTGATGAATGAAGTTCAGCACTTCTTCAGTTGTTCTATCTTGTTATAGAACAACTGCATATTCATGCATGTTAACCTATCTTGTTGAAACCACTGCATATTCATTCTGAGCCTTCTTCTTCGTAACACTGGCAGAAAAAAGTATCCAACATTTCCCGATAATTCTCACTAATAACGTACTCCTTAAAGAAAAATGGTTCGATAAATCCTTGTGTCGAAATGATGCATAGACGAGCACTTTTTGGGGATGGATGAGTGACTCCTGATTTTATAGGGATTTTTCCAATCGTCAAATCTCACATTTTGACGGTTTACATTCCGTGTCAGGTGAAAATACGTTGCATCAAAAAACCAAATCCAGTGAAAAATGTCAGCATTGCCTTCGAGAAAGTCGCTCAAAACTTCCACAAATAGACAATGTTTCCTCTTGGGTATTTCTGGTCAATGCCTGCATTACGAGCATCTTGTAGGGAAACATGTTTAAATCATTAGGCAAAAATGCGTAATGATTATGTTTCCCTACCTGCTATTACGAGCATCTTGTAGGGAAACATGTTTAAATCATTAGGCAAAAATGCGTAATGATTATTATGTTTCCCTACCTGTCATGGTGTAAAAGATCCCAGCTTCTAGCGATAAACATCGAAGCGATTTCTTGAATTGATGATTTCTCCACGCGTCTTCTGATGTTTTCAACCATTGCGTTCGTTCGCATTCGAGCTTTCCTTTCAGTCTATCATCGGTCACCGATCCACAATCACGAAACTCTTTTACATATCGCATTATGGACTGCCTGTTACGTGCATACAAACATTTACGCACTTTTCTAAATTGTTTTGAATGGAAATCGGTGATCTGATCGAAAAATCAGATCACTCAAAATATATTCAATAACCTTGATTTTCTGCTGTTTCATTATAGGGACGCAATTTTTAATAGTGACGTCACCACACCGTTGCCAACATAGAAAATAAAATTTTAAGTACAGGAAAGCCTGTGCTAGGTGGCCACCTTTTGGCGGCTGAGATTGTGGACACTGGCCACCAGACACTGCTACAGATTTCTTTATTGAACATTCAAAGTTTAAAATACAAAGTTTCTGATACAATTTCACATTGTTAATTAAATCTAAGGAAAGAAATCACTAATTAATGACTTTTTTCGGGATTTTTTCATTTTAGAATGCTCAGCTGATAGGAGATCTAGAAGGTCTATCTGGCATTTCTAATCAAAACATAATTTGCTGACCACCTAGTACATGTTGCACACAAGATGGCGAAATTAAATATCAGTGGTCACGGCCACGGAACACAGATGGCCATTTTACACAGTTTAAAAATCCCGCAATATGCTTGTACGGATATTAAGGTGGCCACGGCTCGCAGGTTGGCCACCTAGCTCAGGTGGCCACCGACACAGGTTTACCTGTATATGCATTACGACGCTTCAATCAGAATCATTCTATTTGTTGTAGTTTGGAAATTATAAGCTTGCCAAATGGTGGCATTCTGACTAAATCACCCTGTACCGAGAGACCCAGAGGATGATGAAAAATTAACTTCGATAACCTGTGTCATCATCGACTAAAATGTGAAGAAAAATAGTTAATGGCTAGTCGGGATCAAATCTTTCGCCATTTCATTTCGTTGATTAGAATTAACATCCGTTAACACTTTATAATTTCATCAAATATTTATTCTATTTATCTTCCAATTACCATAATTATTATTTGATAATTTGAATTAATTGTAACAACGAAATTAGGCTGTTTTTCTGTTTAATTTAATTTAATTTTTTTAAATAGGTAGGCCTACTTTCCTTTAATTTCACCAAAATTTATTTACTTTAATACTTTTTGTTCTGATCTATATGGGTGTCTTTCGGTCTCCACAGTTCTCTATACTTTCGACATCTTTACAATGGTTACAGTAATCGAAATAATTTCTTCTGAAATAAGTTTTGTTCCTAATGCTTATTGAGAGAATTATTTTCTTATGTATGTTTTCGATCTTTTATTTAATCATCTTTTCGGTAGAAAAATATTCGATACGAATTGATTTATAAAGTTGCTGGTTAAGCTATGTTATATTCGAAACGATGGTGACGAAATTTGGTAGTCAAAGATGACGTAGAGTATGATTGACCATCTTTTACGCCGAGTTCTTCTAACTTGATGTCAAGGAGTTTCTTTCTTAGGAATTCTTGAGGAAGTAAAAATCTCAGATTTTTTTAATACTTGGAAAAAAAAAAGTAGAACGTTTTCTGTAGGTAACAATTTTGAGTGCTTCATAAAATTTCACGAAACTTTAGAATTAATCTAATATGTATATTTTTCAAATATCCCAGATGAATTTGAAAGTTAAATGTAGCGCGATCAAAA
This sequence comes from Olivierus martensii, assembly GCA_000484575.1. Taxonomy (NCBI): domain Eukaryota; kingdom Metazoa; phylum Arthropoda; class Arachnida; order Scorpiones; family Buthidae; genus Olivierus; species Olivierus martensii. The sequence continues at coordinate 60,258 of AYEL01091107.1, read as the reverse complement.
TATATAACCATGATCAAAGCGAAATACTCTCAAAATATATTATGTAAGCCTAATTTAAATATTCTATATCCATTTGATAGTCCTCTAGAGTGATCGATATAATTCCAAAGATAGACTAACTTTAACTATAGAGAAGAAACAAATGCGAGAATATTGTTCAAAGTTTACACTTAAACAAACGTTTAATTTATTTAAACAATTTTGCACAGAGGTTCTAACGAAATAGATTTGGGATCCGAGTCTCTGGTTAGTTTAATTTACATGTAAATGATGCCGCTCATATTCGAAATGCATTTTATTGGAATCTGTACACGTAAAGATTTCTGGATTCAACAAAGAAATTTTATATTAAATTTAGAAGTTCTTAATTATTCGTCTTTCTCTCGAATTATATCGACTGTATTAATCACTCCACGGTGTCGACCGGATGATACGCGTCTGGCCGAACACCATCCACCCTTCCATTCTGGAGGATTCCAATTCAATTCTCGGATGGAACATCTCAAATTTCTTTCAGAATCCTCTGCCCGACTGTAGACCCTTCTTCTACTTCTATTATGGAGGTTGTAGTTCTGCAGACCCTTCACAGACCGTCCACACTTTAATCGGCGGCAATAAAGGGTACGAAACGACCTATGGAGCTAAAAACGACGTCAAACCAGTCGAGAAAAAATAATACTCCATCCTAGCTGTAGAAAGGATATTTTATCGCCATTTTATGGATGTACTGAATGCTGGTAAAATGTTTTAGTATAAAAAGTTCTTAAGCATTTATGCCTTGCACAGTGTAAGTGTATTAAATTTAAAAAAATTAAAGATAAAGAATATGGCCAGACGGGAAAAACTTAAGGTTACCAACACTTTAAACTTAAGGTTATCTTTTTAAGTGTAATTAAAAATCTATCTTTCAGCCATTAGCGGTATTAACGCGGATGCGATAAAAGTGGTTTGGAAACGAATCGAAATAAGTAAAAAGCCGACAGTTTGGATTAAATACGCCAAATTTCACATCTTTAAGAAAAAAACTTTCCAAGCAAGATGGGCTTTAACCCTTTAAAGCTAGCCAATCACTATCGAGTACACAAAGCGTCACGATGCGTCGCGTTGTCAAGACAAGTCGCATCGCGTCCTCGCCTTCTTACTAACACCACAGCTAACACGCTAGTAAGTAGGAGAGTGACGCGATGCGACGCGTCACTCTCCTACTTTGTGTACTCGATGGTGATTGGCTAGCTTTAAAGGATTAAATGCGCTTTAATCCGCAATATTGTTAATTTTCTTTTCTCTGAAATAATTCGGCATTCGTTGATTCGTACAACGAATGAATTTATTCAGTTTCGTGAAAATGCTTTCCTTTTCATAAAAGTTTCGAGCACTCCTTCAAATTTCAGATATTATAATAATCTATTTGGAATGCATTAATTAGCATTAACGTATTTCTTATTTTTTTTTTACAAAATCAAATCGTCGAATCTTTTGCGGAAATAAGAATCTTGTAGTTGTTAGAATGGACAGTTAGTATTGGCGCCTCCACCAAATAATAGTTTTATTCCCCGAGAGATGGCGCGAGAGTCTCAGACTTTCGAAGAATAGGTAAAAATTTGATTCGAAGAATAGGAAAATTACCATCATCATAGATGAGAATAAGGAAAGAATAAAGAAAACGGGTAAGGATACAACGCAGATTTCTTTTTATTGGCTAGTTTCGCCTATGGGCAAGGGCAAAAAGTGTGACTAGACACCAGCGAGTAAGACAAGCGCGGAATCATTTATTCGGAACGTTTGAACCCAAAATTCTCTGACTAAGATTTTCCGGAATTTGAAGGGTAGGTGTAAAATTTAGCCAAACATTTAAAATTACAGAAAATATTTATTTTCGTGATCTTTTAAAATAATTTGGAAAATGAAGTTACTCGAGATGGATTACCACTTTTCAGAAACCAAAGAAATTTCCCGTCACCAAAATCCCGAAGAGAGAATTTTTTAAGTTTCATTCAGCCCAGGTGGATTTTTTGTTTCTGGTGGGCCGAATAAATTTTTAAATTGAGTTTTTAGTAAGCCGATGGATTTATCTCTTACCACCAACTTAAATGAATATTTTATCTATAAAATTTGTTTACCGTTAAACAATTTTTCGGCTACCGACCCTAGAATAAATCGTGATAATTTCGAATATAGTATATATGTTAACGTTAAAGCTCGAAACCACGCTAATGTTAATCATTACCTAATTAATCTCGGTATAATCTAGTAGATTTCAGTTAATTTAAAGTTGATAATTACGAATTAATTCTGAACTTTAATTAGATAATGCGCAGTTTAATTAGGCATGGTAGACATTACTGAACAGGAGACATTAAATGCTTTAACATATACATAGAAGCATCAAACCAGTAGAAATAAATAAAATGCATTTTTCAATAAATTAATAAAAATGGATAGTATGTATGCTTTAGATTTAAAACCAACTATTTTATAATCCAGCTAGTAATATATAAAGATGACGGTAAGTAATGATTGATGGGGAGAATTTAATACGGAATTTAATAGAGTCGTACGAAAAAATTCCAATTATGTAAACATTTACATTATTGCACATAATTATTGCAATAAATATTTTTAAATTGACTATCCGAAAACAGAAAATTTTAGTGGTGGTCTCCGTCGAATACTCCAAATTTTCCTGGTGAATCTTGGAATTTAATTAATTAATTAAATCCCAAGATTCACCAAGATTCATCTGAGTACATCATTGTCTGGGATGGTCTTGTACTGACCTTTTCCATCAGCATCTGAGCAGGAGAGCCTACTGTCGCAGGAAAGTTGTAGAGGAGGGAAGTATGTCGATAAATGGACTAAAGACGGAAATTATGGTTTGTGGGCCTAAGAGTTAAATTTCGGGGTGAAGATGTGCTTCTAGTGAATACTGTATTTAATTTTATTTAAAAATCAGAAATTGGACACAATAACAATACAATAACCAATGAGATGACATATATGTAACCAAATTTAAATTTAGGTTCTCTCCATGAATTTAGGAATCATCGTGACATTATCGTTTTTCTGAAAATTTTGAATGGATATAATTCTTCCGTATATTTTTATCAATATTTAATTTTTAAAGACAATATTTATGATTTAAGAAATCGGGATTTATTTTTGATGCCGTTGGCAAAATCTGACATTAGAAGACATTTTTTTATTACGCGCGCGATAAAATTTGTTAATTCATACTGTTTTCAAAATTGTTTATGCCTTATTAATTTTTTTCTTCTGTGTTTTTAATTATTCTTTTTTGTTTGCGTAAACACGCTCATTACGCTATAAAATGTTTACTATCGTATCGAAAGGAGCTTTTATAAACTTTATCTGTTAATTATTAATTTTTGAACAGTATTTAATCTGTAGTTAATTTACAAACTGTAAATAAAATTTATTATATGCCGAACTCAGATTTCTATGTTCTATAGATTTATACCTTGAACATTTTATTTTATTTAACTACAGTTTCCTTATCCTCTTTATTCATTTTCTAATTTTTTTATTTGATGTAGCTAAAAGATCATATCTTATGTAATCTATAATTCATTTTTTTAAATTTTTTTAAAAATGAAAAAACTTTAATTAGCGACTAATAATAACTAAATACAGGTAATTCTTTAATTATTATTAACTTCTAATTAAGTAGTTTCTATCGCTTCTAAATCATTGTTTTTAATTATTTCATAAAATAATAAGCGTGAATACTTACTAGAGTCAGCTCCATCCTAAAAATTCGAGTATTCTCTCAAATAAACAGATGATTGAAATTCGAGCTTCTTTTATATAAGCTCGAGTTTCATTTTTTTTTAAAATTTCTTTAAATTGGTCCTTAAAAGATCATATCTTATGTAATCTATAATTCATTTTTTTAAATTTTTTTAAAAATGAAAAAAACTTTAATTAGAGACTAATAATAACTAAATAATTCTTTAATTATTATTAACTTCTAATTAAGTAGTTCCTATCGCTTCTAAATCATTGTTTTTAATTCTTTCATAAAATAATAAGCGTGAATACTTACTAGAGTCAGCACTATCCTAAAAATTCGAGTATTCTCTCAAATAAACAGATGATTGAAATTCGAGCATCTTTTAAATAAGCTCGAGTTTCATTTTTTAGAATTTCTTTAAATTGGTCCTTAAAGAGAGACTTTATAAAATATCAAACATTATTTATTGTATTTTCCGAAACGCAAACGCCAAAACAGAGATTACGAATGATTCAATCCTTTCCGTTTACCGTTTATTTTTATTCAATTAGAAAATGTTGTTCTTTAATTTTGAAAACTATCACTTATTATTGCCTATTCTATCAAATACTGTCAACAGTGATGTTTTACGCAAATGTAACGCAATATTATCTAGTTTTTCTTTTACATACTTTCACATATATTATAGCCTTTTATACTATTTTCACTAATTAACTTCTTACAGTTTTATTTTTTAATGAAATCAGTGATGATGATACTTGTTATTTTCTGTGGTTTTATCATGTACATTTTTTAAAGTTTATATGAATATTATATGTTAGTCTTCATTGCATTTTTACAATTGTCTATTACATACAGTTCTTATTTTATGCCATCATTGTATTATATGTTAGTCTTCATTGCATTTTTACAATTGTCTATTACATACAGTTCTTATTTTTTGCCATCATTATATTTGGTGCAATTTGGTCAGGTGATCCAAATATTTATTTTTATTTATTTATTTATTAACAAAAACATCTTACAGAAATATCTCTCCAAATAAAAATAAAGCACAAACTTATAATTACGGCCGTAGTTAGGTTGATCGGTGATTAGATTACTTCAAGAGCACGGAGTTAATAATATTTATCATAAAACTCGGTTAATCCGAGATTTTCTTTAGTTTTAGCCCTTCAGCTCGAGTTTCTAAAGACACTCCAGCTTCAACATCGTTACTATTGACCAGATAGTGTGAGTTAGGTTTTGTGCAATAATTTGCTATTTACAAATTTTAAGAATGCAATATTTATATATTATTGTATTAGTTGTTAAATCTTTTGAATATTTAACAACTAGTTCAAATAATTTCCCGATTCAATTGGACAAGTTCCCAACTTGTGAATTTTTTTTTCCTTTTTTTAGAAAAATATTTTATTTGAAAATTTCTTAAACTGGCCGTCACGTTTACGAAGTGTTGGTTAGTTATCTAGAAGATTCTTTATAAGTAGCTTTCATAATTAACAAAATATAATATTCGTATCAATATACAGTAAATTGTGTGAAGTCGAAAGGAAAGAGTGGTTGGAAAGAAAAATTTTCCATGCGAAAGTGATTATTTTCTTCCACGTATTTCGAGAATGGATCAGCAGAAATTTAGATTAAATATAAACATTCGGATTTCAAAATAGATCGTCTAATAAATATTAATTAAGTTTAATATTACTCGACTTCATTAAACTAATATTAATATTTTTAATAAGTAAAACGTAAAATCTTACGGTGGAATCGATCTGTCCAAATTGCGAATACAACACGATGATCTGGAAAGGCATCCAACATATGACGAAGACCACCAATACCACGCAGACCATCTTGATCACCTATAAAGATAGAATTGAAATTTAATTTATTAACGGTAATTAAAAAGTTTTGACAATAACTTTATTATTAAAAACGAGGACTATACTATATTTTAATCATTTATTAGTCGGAGAAAAGACAATATAGGACCCTCGATTTATGAAAGGGATTCCTTCAAAACTTTTACTTGTAATTCGAATCCGTCAAAAATCGTACACGATTTCCCATAGGTGCGATGATATAAATGGAAATTAAATTCCCAATTATTAAAACTCAGAATATTTGATGTTTTTAGAAGATAATACAATCCAGTAATTTTGATAAATGTAATTATTCTTTAAAATAAGGAAAATGTACAGCTTATCCCTCCAATACTTTATTATGAAGGTGAAAATAAAGAAAATATTAGGAAAAAGAAGAAAAATTTGGCTTATGCATACAGGTTTCTAACAAAAATAAACAATTATTTTTTAATACTTTGCTCCAATTCTTGACTGGTTACTACGTAACGAAGATTCCAGGCTCAGTTAAGAATTTCTCATATTCGTGGTAAGATCACTAGGACTTTATAGAGGAGGATGGACGATCAGACGACTCATCAAGATAAATTTTCGACACATGAGATCCGAATTCAATCCGGAATCGGATCCGGATAAGCGAATTACTTTATTATGTGTAATTTCATTACAGACATTTCTGGAAGTCTTCTTAAATTTTCGAAAACATGTAGTTAAAGAAATATTAAATATCGACGTGATCGCTGCTTTTTCTATTGAATTCTAGACTGCTTTCTTTCTTATTGGATAATAATCCGCAGCGAAATACAGTATTTATTAAAGATAGCTCATACTTATATAAATCGTTCACAACTCTTGTTAGGTCGATAGTCAGGTGAAGAATAGGAGCGATTGGGCCGGGACTAGTATCCTTTTGAAAAATCTGAAGATATGGGATTTAGGATTAAATAGGAATATTCTATAGTGAAAGCATAGCACGTTTCTAATCTCGCCACTACTCTCTTCTTTCATCCAGTCGACTGGTCACTTTTATGGCAAAAAATTGACATCAGTCGTAGTAAGAAGGATTTTCTTTGTAAATAATCACTTTCCTAAGTCGGACCTTATAACCAACAAAGTTAATAAAAAAGATCATCCGACGATTTTTGAAAATATTAAATTCCGTGTCATAACTTTTTTCATATTTATAGTCTGTACGCTAAGAATTTTCCCCTAGAAAAAGCTTTATAAGTGATGCCATTCTCTGTAAATCAATAACTATGAAAACGGAAATATCGTTTATTTCTTCTATTTTAACAATGTTAACTAGTAATTAACAGAAAATTCGATCAAAATAGAATGGCTAGTCAGTTAGTAAATACAGTAAATTGGTAGGTGTTAACTACCTGTTGAAACGATAGTAATTCGTAGAATTCAAGGCCATCATAGAAACTACTTAAGATAAAATTTTAATTTAATTTGTTCAGAAATATAACAAAATTTTTCAATAATCATAGAAAATAAAGAGGGAATCAAAAGTCTTTAGTCCATTTAATTTTTATAATATAGCTTCTATTGTCACGTGATATTTTTATGCATTTAAATAGTTATCCTTTATTATTTTGATCATACTATACTTTTTAAATGTTTATACAGGAATCCCCAAGCTTACGACTGAGTGGCGTTGAAAAATTTCAGTCGCAGTTTGAAATTGTCATTAGCCGAAACACGATTGTCCATAAACATAATGTTGTAAATTGAAGTTACGTTTTCTCAACCAATGGAACTCTAAATATTCAATATGATTTTAAAAAGTAGTAGCGTTAAGTAATGTTGAATCAACTCTGTTTAGTCTTTAAAAAGACCAGAATTTTATAGGGATAAAACTAAGAAAACACAATGTAAAAACAAATATGGAATGTTATTTTCTTGTGTTCAAGTTCGGCTGCATGCTAAAGCACTAGTTAACCATCTTGAAGGATCCATGTTGTATTCCAGTCTCATATATTGTTTTTTTTTGGAAGGGTCCAGGATTGGCCATAATCACTGAACCCAACATTCAACCTTCGGCTGATCTAAGCATAGGTGCTGGAGTCTAGGAGGCTCTAAAAGTGGTCGCTGACAAAAGTATCCGTTAGCGGATTAATTCAAAGTAACAACCAAATTTCTAGCAAATTTAAACAACCAGTATATAAGATGAGCTAATGAGCTATATCTCTTCAAGGACTGAAATATTTATAGCAGAATGGTCGCTGCATCTTTTTTCTCGATAAATAACGCTATTTTTCCATCTGTTTGTTACTGAATGGGCGAATTGAAGCCCTGACGTAGGCTACTTACAACGAAGGCTGGTAGACTATTCAGAATGGCAATCGATAGCACGGGATCAAACCACCAAATACTTTCCAGGGAATGGGACCAGATTATAAGTTTCTCGAATAATTATTAAAACAAATTTGAGATTATTTTTGTAATGTTATAAATTATTCAGTTTATTAAAAAGTTATATAGGTAATCCTCGATTTATGATCATTCGACTTATGATATTCCGATTTTACGATGGCTCTTATGCTATTCCAAACTTGGCTATTTTCATAACATATTAGCTAAAAATACTTTCTTGTCTTGTTAAAAATGTAGTAAAGCAATCTCTTATCACTGTCTACCGGAGTGGTCGCATGGAAATGCTTCTGCTTTCCAATCTGGAGGACCCGATGAGACTCATTAAAAATGTTTATCATTGAGTCCGGGTCCGGCTTGTCGATCCCCATCTTCCACAATCAGACCGATCCCCCATAGGGCAGCTTGTGTAAGGACTTGTTTCTCCCCGTCATTTAATATTCTTACAGAATGGAAAGTAGTATCATCTGTTGACAAAAATATCGCTTATCACCATGGGGACAGAGTTCAATTACGGATGATTTTATAATCATGAGGACCCGGGATAAAATCCGGACGATTATACAACCTTAAAAGATTCAGTATTTTATTTTCTATTACTACTACTAAAATTATTACCATTATCGGTCATTTTCGATTTACCATGGGGTTATCAAAATTAATTATAATCCCATCGTAAGTAGACGACAGTCTTATAATTAATTAGAAATCTACCTTAAGCCGATATAATCATCATCATCAAGCACCTTCCCATTTCTATATGGGGTCGCTGTTTTTGATGAGCTTTCTCCATTGCGTTCTGTCCTTTGTCCATTCCCTTCTGAGACCCTTTGATCTCAGATCGTCATCCACGATGTCTTGCCACCTTCTCTTGGGTCGTCCTCTTTTCCTCCTTCCTTCAACTTTTATGTTCATAAGTCTTTTGCCCGTGTAGTCCTCATCTCTTCTCATTAAATGGCCAAACCATCTTAATCTACTTTCTTGGATTTTACTTGCAATATCCGTAACCTTCACTGTCCCTTGGATGTGTTCATTTCTAATCCTGTCTGCTCGTGTCACTCCGCACATCCATCTTAACATTCTCATTTCTGCCACCTTCATCCTTTGTAAATTGGATTTCTTAAGGGGGAGTGCTTCCGTTCCATACAGCATTGCTGGTCTCACCACTGTCCTGTATACTTTGCCCTTTAGACGCACAGGGATCTTCTTATCACATAGGACTCCAGAGACTTCTTTCCAATTTTTCCAACCTGCCTGTATTCTGTTATTCACTTCTCTACCTGTCTCGCTCAATTCATCCACAATCGAACCAAGGTATCTGAAGTGGTCTGTTTTCCTAACTGTTGTTTCCATTAGCTTCAGCTCCTCATTTTCCTGGGTCCCTATGTTGCAGGCCAAATATTCTGTCTTGCTTCTGCTGATTTTCAGTCCTCTGTCTTCTAAAGCTTTCCTCCAATTCTCCAGCTTTTCTTCGACCTCTGCTCTAGATCTTGCGCATAAAACTACATCATCTGCATATAGCATGTTCCAAGGTGCTTCTTCCCTGACCTTTTCTGATAGGACATCTATCACTGTGTTGAACAGATAAGGGCTCAGTGCCGAGCCCTGATGGAGACCCACACCCACTTCAAAGCTGCTCGTTTCTCCTAGGCAGGTTCGTACTTTTGTCGTGGTTTTCCTATACATTTCTTGGATTAACCGGACATATTTCTCTGGTGCATTTCTAAGTCTGAGGCTTCTCCAAACTTCTTGTCTTGGTACTCTGTCATATGCCTTTTCCATGTCGATGAAGACCAGGTGGAGTTCTTGCTGTTTCTCTCTGAACTTCTCCATCATTTGTCTCAGGCAGAAGATTGCATCAATGGTTGATTTTCCTGGCATGAAACCAAACTGTTGACCCCCAATCTTAACTTCAGCTCTCAGTCTTTTGTCCAGGATTCTCTCCAAGATCTTCATGGTATGTGACATTAGTTTAATTCCTCTATAGTTGCCACACATTTGGATGTCCCCTTTTCCCTTGTAAATTGGGACAATAATACTTTCTCTCCATTCGTCTGGTATCTCCTCCTCTCTGTAAATCTTCCCCAAGAGGTCCCATAGTAGGTCCAGCCCTTCTTCTCCAAGGGCCTTCCAGGCTTCAGCTGGGATTCCATCCAGCCCTACTGCTTTCCCATTTTTCATCTGCTTCAGTGCCACCTTTACTTCACTCTTTGTGATGTCTCTTGTCAATCCCTCATTTGGTATTCCATCTTCATGGTACTTTCGTTCATTCTCGACGTTTAGCAGCTCCTCAAAGTACTCTTTCCATCTATCCTGTATCTTCCCAGTGTTCCTCAGGATTTCTCCATTGACATTCTTGATCTGCTTGATGTGTGTAATATCTTTTGCTGTCTGGCTTCTGTGTTTGGCAATGCTATATATTTTCTTCTTCGATACCTTAAGCCGATATAATAAAAATCTAAAATTTCACCAGGTCCTCTGGATGGAAAACCACAATGTTTCAGATAGTCAGTTCGGCCAACAACACAAAAAAGTCGAGCTAAATTAAAGTATCTGTTGAATTTCAGATTGCCATATTGGATCTTCCATTATGAATTTGAAAAAAACTATCATCAGCTTCCTATTCTGTAGCACCAAAAACCTCCATATACTGATTTTCTTCAAAATAGGACAAATGTTAAAAACCATTCAAATTTGGGAGGCCCTCACTTTTGTAACCCGCTTTTGAGTATAAACTTTTTCGACCGATATGTGGAGGGAAATTACCTACAAATTTAGAGTCACCTTTTTTTACCCGTTTGGGATGGAATTTCCAGTTGCCATAGTTTTTCCGAGCCAGCTCAATGATCCCTTTAAAACATCTCAAAATTTTAGCGTACTGTACTTGATATAGAGAAGTACTCAAATTTTTCCGGATATAAATACATACGGTCCATAAGTATTTTATATACTGTATATAGATTGGTTTTAGAGCCACCTCCCAATCATTGGCAGACTATTATATAGTGGTGTCCATTCCAGACCCAACTACGAAGTGTCCACATCTGTGGTAGAGCCAGTAGGATTTTGCATTAAGCGAAATGATGTTCAAGCCGGCTGCATCAAAATTTTTTCAGAAACTTAGAATCCAAATTCCATGCTTCGATGCATTTGGGATAGAGTTAAATGGGTTCTGCGTCGACTCTTAAAAAATCTAAAAGTATGAGACCTGAAATTAAAGAAGAATACTGTAATGTGGAAGTACAACACATTTTCATCCTAGCGACAACAAGGCCATCCAGTCGAATGGCCGCCATTATTGCAAAATCATTATTGGAAGATGTTATAAGAGATCTCGTTTTTAAAATATTCATAATAATTGTAAATTATCTATTTTCTTTGACGATGAATTATTTTCCATGTCTGAAACGTGAATATTTTCCATCGTAAATCAAAAACAATTCAAACCAGAAAACGGAAAACAGTGTTTTCTTATTATAAATAGAATTTATAAATATTTATAGTCTGTATATTTAGTGTACAAGTATACAGACTATAATTATTTATAAATATTCTGTACTGGATGCTAGCAGTCCAATACTGCTAGACCTTTCGGCCATCTCAACAAAAATAACAACAAAATGGAGTGTCAAATAACTTATAAAAATATGGTTTTGATAAAGAAAAAATCGTAACATGATCTGGTGTTTAGTACTTGTCACATAGCCTATTATTGTTTTAAAATATATTTGGCTAATTTGTTTTATCGAAAATATTTTGTTACAAAACTCAATTAAAGTTAACACTGTAGGCCCTATATGTCCTATTATATAGAGTCCTCGATTCAAAAATAAGTAGAATGGCGGAAAAGTATTCAAAAAGTCCACCTTACCTGACATATTTTCCAATTTTAACTAACAGTCAAAATAAACTCGATCCAAGGAAATTTCGTTTTCCAATAATCCTTTATAATAGAGTATTTCTTAATGAAAGAATAGAAATTCTTTTATCAAGAAATCAAGGAACAGAATACAAATGCATTCGTTGCTCGATACAAATTGCAACCAATCAAACATAAGTAGATTCAAAACTGTGTGAAATATTAAACTTAACTAATTAGATTTTTTGTCTTGGCGGGATATTTCTTTTGTCTGGCAGAATGCTTGTAACACGAAATTCATTAGCGAACTTAATCTTCTAAGTGACAACAGGACGATACTCTTGGGAGGGTCGGCTTAATCCATACCAATTTTTTATGTCACCTAACGTTTGGTTAATTAACGCATGTACCATTTTTTTTTAACACGGTAAGTATTTCCGATACAGCACAAAGGAAATTTTTAGAATATTTTTTAGATTTCTTTAGCGAAGAAAATATTGTATCGAGATATTTAAAATTACAAAAAACGCAAATAAATATTTTTAAATTCAGAACTAATCCGTTTTGCCTTTCTTACAAATATTTGGAACTTTTTGATCTTCAAAAATATGCTAATTGGATTTTCAATGCCAATAATATAAAGAACGAGTTTTTCATTCTTTTACATCTTTTATGGAACTAACGAATTATAGATAATTCGTTAATTCGCTATAAGATGTGGATTATTATTTATGTATTTGTGGAATCATATTTTATTCCGAAAGAAAAAAGATAACTAAAATTCAGATTACGGCAATATCCGGAAAAGAAAGGACCTCTTTTATTTTACGGGGAAGAGATCTTTCTATTCCGGTTTCGTCGTCATCGCCTAACCGGAAATAAGATTTAGGAAACAATTTTTGTATCGAAATTAACTGGAAATTCGTATCGGATTTATTTTCCAAGTGAAATAACTTTTCGGATATAAGTAGAAAAATATTTTCTTCCCGTACACATAGCTCAGCCATTTTCTAAGGAATTTTTGGGGTGCCATTAAACGCTTGAAAATATACAAAACTAGTTTAATTTTAATTAATTAGGTTTGTATTTTGAAAAACTTGAAATTAAACTAAAAATATTTTCTTCCCGTACACATAGCTCAGCCATTTTCTAAGGAATTTTTGGGGTGCTATTAAACGCTTGAAAATATACGAAACTAGTTAAATTTTAATTAATTTGGTTTGTATTTTGAAAAACTTGAAATTAAATTTTGTTCTTTTTTCGTTTATTCTTATATTCTTATGTCCTTTTCCTGTCCTTAATTTATATAATATAATTTTCAGTTATTTTTGGTCAAAACTTATATCGAATACATTGTACAGCGTAATACCTGGCACAGACTAGACTGCTTAAAGTACTTTAAGATCAAATTTAACGGAATAATGCTTTCCAGACACGAAATATTAAAGTACGTTAAGAGTTAAAGTACTTTAAGCTAACGGATGTCCCTTAAAGTACTTTAGAGGCATAAACTACTTTAGCGAATCAAACTGGCAACAACGACTTTCGAAAAGAAAACTAAACATGGAGAAAAGAATGAACTGGACGATGGAAAAAACAAATATTCTAATCAAGATTCTAATAGATATTTGGGAAAACCATTATCAGCATTTAAAATCGATGAAAAGAAATAAAAGCATTTTTGGCAAAATGGTAAAATTTTCTTTTTATTTTATTTTTATATATTTGTAAGGATGTATTTAACAATCTCTATCGCAATTTCGCTTGTTCTTAACTAGGAATAATTAAAATAACTCAAGAAAATAGTATTTTAAATCGGTATCCATTATTACTATAGCTGACTACACATTGTTTCATATGTTTATAAAACGAAAATTACGAATACTTACGAAAATTAAAATAACTCAAGAAAATAGTATTTTAAATCGGTATCCATTATTACTATAGCTGACTACAGATATGTTTATAAAACGAAAATTACGAATACTTACGAAAAATCCAAAAACCTGTCTGAAATCAACTTTAAAATACTTTTATGTTGAAGTCCTTTAATGCTTAACGTAAAATACTTTATGTTTCTGTGTCTGTAGCAGATACAAGTTATTAGTGTCCATTTGGACGCACAACTCGTTAACAAGTTAATTAAGATCGACGAATCGCTCATATGCCCTTCCCTTCGATTTTATATCATCATCATTTCTTATTTCATCTACTACGGGATATATGCCTCCTTTTGTTTCCAGATTTGCCTTTCTTGTGCAATCTGCATCCACTGGAAACCAATTTTTCTTGATTTTATATATATATATCATTTTCATAAGTTTATCTATTTTATCTATTAATATATACGATACAGTATATTATAAGTCTGAAATATCTGTGCATGTATGTTCGCTTATAACGCAAAAACTGCTGAATTGATTTTCCCTGAAGCTCTTGTCTGGAAATTGTAGCATATGAATATCACACTTGAAGAAACGAAAGCGTGGTTGTCATATCAATACAATTTGACTTGTTTTAATTTATAGAATTTTATTGAGATTTTCAAATTACTTATATGATTACTGATTTATTATTTAATTTCTCAGTATTTTATAATCTACAAATATTTTATTTTATGATTTTTATTAATATAAGTTCATATTATGTAGAGGAATCTGCAATTTATATTCTGAAATAAAGTAATTTATAAATTAATTTATTTCAGAATATAATTTATACACTTATTTATAAATAAATTAATTTTAATACACAACACAGATTTTCAGTGGAATGCATTTAATAAAATTTTTGATAATTTAAAAAATTTTTATCATCAAAATTATTAACAAACTTAAATAAAAGCCGAATAGAATTGCTTATTTGGATGATATGTTGGGAAAATAGTAATTATTTATATTGTGAAGGTTATAATTTAAACATTTCGTGATATTGTAAATTTGCCGATAACCTATAGCAGCAGTTCCCAAAAAATTTTGGGGTTCCATGTGAAATTCACTAATTTTATACAAAGAAATATTTCCACACTCGTAATTTAAATCTAAAGTCTAATATCCAAACGCTTTGAATGTGTTCGGTGTAAAAAGTGTTTCATGAACAAATAACCGAACTCGCCTTGTATACACTTTAAATCTAAAGTCTAATATCCAAACGCTTTGAATGTGTTCGGTGTAAAAAGTGTTTCACTGAACAAATAATCGAACTCTCCTTGTATGCATAGGGTGTTGCTCGGATGCTCTAATTTCTTTTTGAACGGTAGATAGCAGTGATGTCTATCTAATACCAGAGCCCCATTGCTACGAAGCCGGTAAGTACCAATGGCCATCAAAGTTTGTTTGTAGTTTCAGATTTTTGTTTTATAAATAAAGCATTGTGTTTATTATTTAATATAAATTAATAAGGGTTCCAAAATATGTAACATGCTTAGAAGGATTCCACGTTAAAATAAAGTTGGGAACTGCTGAATTATAGTATAGTTTGTGGACATGTTAAATGCAAATTGACTTGGCGCAAATTTAATTAGCCTATCCTTTTTACTATAGCTAATTGATGGGAGAGTAAGTTTCTTGTGTCTATTTTCGATGTTAAACAGAATATAATAAGGCTTATATTCTGTTTTACTAATAGTAAATTTATCACACAGTGCACTATGTGTTAAATTTACTATTAGTAAAACAGACGCTTTCTGCAGTTGTTATCTTTATTCAACATGGTCCATCTCCGATAAAATGAAAATTTTATCATGGTCATATAAAAATTTTCGATTTAGATTCCATGAAGTATGATACAAAATTAAAAACAATACATTTTTATTATAAATGGCATGGGGAAGAGAAGATACTTTCGGCCCATATTCAAATATGCATGGGGCAATTACCCCCACTGCACCATGAAATCGGCGCTGCTGTAATATTGATAGCACAGGAATACCTTTCATAGCGCGGTTTTGAACAACGCGGATTTTGGTCTAACGCAGTTTTTATTATTATCAGAAATGCTGATTATTACCATTACACACATCAACATTGGCAACACTTATCGGCGACCCCCCAAGCGCCGCAGGTGACAATCGAGAGCCACGTTTATGCAGTAATTTTTTGATTGGCTCTCACGTAGACACGTTCTTTTCCCGCGACATTGTCACTTATCGGCGACCCCCCAAGCGCCGCAGGTGACAATCGAGAGCCACGTTTATGCAGTAGTTTTTTGATTGGCTCTCACGTAGACACGTTCTTTTCCCTCGACATTGTATTATTTACGTTAATATTAGTATTTAATATTCTTTTATTATTTAAGTATGGGTGAAAAGAGACAAAACAAAGAAGACACTGTTGGAGTAACAAAAAAAAAAAAAAAGAAAAAAAAAAAAAAAAAAAAAAAAGAAAAACGCAAGTTGTTGACATTAGAGAAGAAACTTAAAATTATAAAATGACACGATTATGGTGTTTATTTTGCTAAAATAGCACGAGAGAATTTAATGATGAGTCCTAATGTTTTCTACAACTTTTATATCAGTTCAAAATGATTTTCTTTGTTATTTAGTTAATAAAAATAAATAGGCCTATATATATTCCATATTTAAAAATTTTTATCATCTTAAATCTTTGTAATAAAAACAAATTACATTGAAATCCATTATGGATAGACTTCGTACAACACGGTTTTGCATAGCGCAGACGCTCCTTGGAACCAATTAACCGCGCTATACAAGGTATTCCTTTATATAGGCCTATTATTAGGTTCCGGTAGAAAATCAAGTTATTGATGTCTGCTATCGAAACCATATATCAAGTAAATAGTAGTGTGCTTATCAGATTTGAATAAAATTCATCCATATTATTGGGATCTTATAAAGGAAGTTATAATCTAAAAACGATCACAATCGTTATTATCATTGAGTAACAAGCACAAATTTGATAATATTTATATTTATACAAGATATGATTTGACAGAATGACAGTGAGCGGCCAGCCACAGATGATACAACATCGATCATTTTCAAATTTCAGTAAGTATGGTTTGCTATCACATCCCAATTTAATGCAAATGGGATAATATTTACTCGTTTGGAAAATGACATCATTGCACGAGTACCGACTATTTCTCGGAAAAATTTCAAAATGATTGATATAGGTGCAGTTCTTAAGAACTTTACCTATATCAATAGTTTAAATATAAAAAAGGTCTTGATTTATATTTAAAACTTTTTCATACTTATATATTTATATAATTACTTGCATTTATAGAAAATGAAGATGGAATAGCGTCGCATCAAAATGAATTATTGGGGATCCCTGAGAGTCCCAATAATATAATTATGTGAATTTCATCCAAATGGAATAATATTTTATAGTCATGGAGCTGATGAATGAATATCAGATCCTAATTCAAATGCAAAACAGCAGAAACATTTTTTCTAAAGATGTACGACCACCATATGTGTTAATGGAATGTGATTTTTTGTACAAATGGAATCAAAATGATTCGAAAATGGCGATATAGAGATGTTTAAAATTACATCAATGAAACTCCGAAAATAAACTCCTAATAACCCAATTAATCAGGTTTAATAAATCTGAATAAAATCATCCTAAATCTACATCACCAATCATTAAAAGCTAAAAGTATTTCAGTAAACCGGAAGCTAAAAATTTAGCATGAATGGTTAAGAGCGAAACAATAGTGAAGGCACAATTCAACCAATCAATAACTTTCCTTTATCATATTCCCAGCTAGTTAATAATGAAAAATTCATCAGGGAGCAATAGGATAAAATAACATAAAGAAATAAATGAATAACAAGATTATACAAAAGTATTATTGGCCATAAAACACTATATTTTTAATAATAAGCTACCTTATTAGACAGAATTAAATGCTTGCGCTTAATTTTATTTCGATTGAGAGGAAAATCGACAAATACAGCGTACGACATCTGAGAAAAAACAAAGAAATAATTAAGTTAATCAATAAAAATCCCCAAAACACAGGAACACTAACTTAAAACAGTATAGGGTAATTAGGACATCATACTGATCAAAGTCTTAATATCGGTTTTTCGGTTTTTTAATTTATGAAACCGGAGTATTAAAAAAATTTCTCAAAAATTTTGATTACAGTAGGGCATTGATTTAAATCAAACATTTTTACAATAACATATACGGTATTCGGACAAAAAATTATTAAAAATATAGTTATTCTGAAAGCAAGTATAGCCTATATACTGCCTATTGATATTGTAAATTTCTGTTCTGTTTAAGCAGATTCTGTTTCATCATGCATTCAACTTTCCGTTACATTTGCACAGCGCATAACAACCGCTCAACAGTAAAATCAGCAATATTAGAGGTTTATTAATAATTTTTATTCATTTAATGCAGCCATCTCAAACTTAGTGGCTTCAAAGGCCATTTTAAACATCTTTAGTTGGCTGGAGGCCGCGTATAAAATTAATATCTTACTGAAGACAAAAACATTTACATGAAAAAATAGTCTGATGGGTCGATTATATTAACTATTTGCATTTTAATTTCCAAAATGATTTGCCTCAATTCATGTTCAAACTTATAAAAACTATTTATAAATTACTATTAGTAGTTTTTATAAGTTTGAAGTGATGGTTTTTGTATTGAAAACATTGTTTACTGTTATAAAAATATTTTAAAATACAAGTATAAATCAAACAGTGGGTTCAGAATAAAATTCTAAATCAATAGTAGTACTGTATAAAGATAATATATATTATATTATTAGTTCGGTATCACTAGTCCGACCTATGTATATATTTGTATATGAGCATTTTCAGGCCGGTGGTAACATTGAGATTACTGTTTACTTGACGACAGCATCGGAAGGCAGTATTAAGTCTATAGGATCTCTAGTAATCCTACAGTAATAATAGGATTCCATAAACTTAATACCGCGTTGATCAAATTCATGTTCAAACTTTGCGACTATTTGTTTAATTAATAATTTTGTGTGCATTTATAGTCTTTAAAGAAATTGACACAGAAATTTTATGAATAATAATATTGTAATTAAATTAAAAAGTTTTCGGGAAATTGAATTGAAATTTAGGATGCTTAACATAAAAATGTCTGTAAGGAAATAGTCATTAATTTATGAATAACCACTAGACAATGACATATATTTTGCGAGATGTAAGTTTGTTAACAACTTTCATACCAATCAGAAATGAAGAATAGAAGCTAGTCTCGGAATAATACGTAACGTGCCGGATGTAAACTTTAACAGTGTTATTAAATTTGTAAATTTATTATTTAATTAAGAGTCATTTTAAGCGGACGGAATCCGAAATGAGGTTCTTGAAAAGTAAAAACTGAAAACACAAAGGACAGTACTGCCTCGGAAATATGCTGGAACTAAACAAATGGAAGAAAGTAGACAGAGAAAAAGACAAGCGGGACAGTTACGAGTCAATAAATATCTGCGACTCTTTAGTCTAGTGGCAGGAAGAACTGGACCAGATTACCAAAATAGCAATCCAGTTGAGTCGGTGACAGTCAACGACCGCATTACGAGAAATAGAAAACTCGATCGACGAGAACCGAACCGCCATCATCGAGAAAAACAACTCGAGAAGAAAAGAGAAAAACAAAGAACAGATAAAATTCAGAGCAGCAATTTACCGTGTGTCGAATAAAATTAGCCATTTTTCAAGCTGTCGAGATTAATTAACAGTGTTTGGATTCTGTCGATAGATCTTTTGCCAATTCCAGAAAAGATCTTTTGCTCGTTCCAGAAAAGCACGTAAACGGAAATACTCCTATCGCGCATGCAGCAGTTCTAAGGAAACGATCAAGATTTTTGATAAGGCGATTCTCAATGCGTTATGGTTTCCATATGTCGTTAAGTTTTCAGTTATTTCATAAAAATAATTTAATAAATTGATGGATTATTCATATTATTTGTGTTCTATACACTCGCATTCTTCGTTTTCATTACTTATTTCGAAATTATTGATGGAGAAAACAACTTAAAACAGACTTTCCATTATGTCGCTGGTTAGAAAAGAAAGCGGTGAAAAAACCTGATTTCCAACTTAAATCATATTGAAAAATATCAACATTTACTTGGCATTTTGTATCGCTGATTGATCGAAATTATTTAATTTAAATTTTGACCATAAATTCAGAGAAAAGTAATGACAAAAAATACTGCTTATAATATTTATGCTCAAAATTTGCCTATTTTGGTATACGTGGCAGACATTGGATGATGCTAGAAAAATTAATAATCTAATGCATTCAGTACAGTGTTTTAGGGAAAACCAGCATAATTCTTGGGAGTTTTCAGATCTAAATGGATTTTCTCTCAAATCAATTAGCTATATTGATCAAATATTAGAGAAGGATTTCAAATACGACTGACTATTTTAAATTAATTGAATTTTCTGACATTTAAATTCAACGATTAATAAATTTTAAAATATTTGCATATATAGGAAAAGAAAATTGTGGCTTTGTGATAAAATCTCATGGTAAGATTGCCACAGGCCTTTTTTTTCACGTATCGGATATCCGACTGTGACGTCATACTATTTGCCAGATCATACACAAAACATACGAACCATAGAATCAGACTTTGTTCGTGGAATTTACAATAATAACCGTGTAGGGATCATCTTTAAGAAACGAAAAACCGGAAACTTCTGGCACTTCTATCTTCGAATAATTAAATAACTTCTCTATTCTATAATATATTATGAATTTTGCTGGCAATTCTGTTATCTCAATGATAATATTGTCGGTTCGAAAATGATTATAATTATGAAAATTGCGATCGAGCGAACAATGGAAAAAAATCACGTAACGCGATGACCAGCGCTTTATATCCTTCCAAATTAGTCTGAAATTTCTTTTAAATCCACTTTGGCCAAGCTTAAATAGCTGTTCCCGATCAGAAATTTTCTTTTAACTAAATTAATTAAGTGATAAGGATTAAATGTAGTAACAATTTCACTTTATATGATAAAATTAACGGTATTGATGGGGAACTTTTGGTTTTGAACAGCTTTTCCGATCGGGAGATAGAATGGAATTTTACATTTTATCCAACAAACCTGTAAACAATATGCCAACAGATCTAACAACTGTAAGTCATGGATTTCGATCAAAGTAAACTAGCAAAACTTTATTCTGTCAGTTTTCTCTGCCAATTCCACGCCAGAAACAATATCTTCCAGAACCATTCCAACTTTCTCTTCAGTTCGATTTGAGTGGCCAATATAAAGGAAATTGGAGAAGGAAAAAAGGAAGACGAAATTTTTAACAGTTAGCATAAAGCTCAGCTCGCTCTCTCTGGCAGCTCCTGTTTGTATCTGTAGTCGGATTAATGTCATTATCTTGTGTCCGTCGATATTTTTGTCTTCAATCTACTTTTATTCGGCAAAGGATTAAAGAATATGTGAATAAAAAAGAAAATTCTGTCTGTTATAAGTATGTTTATAGGTCCGGCTTAAACAATCTATATCCTGTTAAAGTTAGAATGACTTTTTTTGTTTAGCTAATACAGTGGTCCCCGGTTATAACGCGGGTTTGCGGGGTGGTGATCCGACCCGCGTTATAAGACAAACGCGCTATAACCGACAGTTTCTCTTATTTTTAATTTAGTGATTGTAAATTAGAGAATAAGAGAAAGCTGTCCAATCTATCCAAGAAGGTTCGTAATCTTCCTTCTTCTGCAATCCACCCTCGTATTACGAAGGATGGATATCGATTATGGCATTATGCGATGTATTATATTTTTCTCAGACTCTTTCAAATGAATGGGGAACAGGAAAGACCCGCGGTATAAACGAGAGCGTTATATCCGGGGAGTACTGTACGTTACTTTGGTTAACTTGGTTCTACGCCGCCTATCTTCCATTTATTTTATATTAAATTTGTATTTTATTTATTATATATCAATAAACGTTATATTTTACATTATAAAAAAATAATTATCGATTGTTTTCGCTTCACACTTCGGACTTTCGATCTTCGTTCTTAGTTTTTCAGTCAGCATCTTGGCCCGTGTTTGTCCTGATCTAATGACAGGTTTCCATTATCCATTACCATGAGGTTCATTAGAGCAATTGAGTCATTGGCGCAATCGCCAGAAAGGATCATTTGCCCCACCATCACTTTGATAGCGATAAAACATAAACAATGTAATTCGAATGCAAATGTATAAATCACAAATGACATTAATATTTTTTACATTTATACCATTCTGTTGGAAAAATTACTCATTACGCTAGGAAACGTTTAACACGATGTTAATTAAAAGATACTTTTATAAGCCTTATCTGTTGATGATTAATTTTTGGAACAATGATCTGTAGTTAATTTAAAATAAAATTCTGTTACTATATGTCATACTCGGATTACTGTACACAGTACAAATATACATATGTTCTATTTATTTATATGTTAGACATTTTATTTTAACTGTAACTATTTACACGTGTGCTAATTATTATTATTATTATTTGATGTAGATAAATTTTCCTGAATTACATATTCTATAATTCACTATTTTTATTTACTAAATGGAAAATTAAAGATTTTAATAAAAACTCCTCAAAATTGATCTATATACATTATCATCGAATAATGAATGTATAGAGTGCATAATATTATGGGTAATGCATAAATTATACAGTATGACTTTAAGAGGCTGTACTTAATTATATTTTTGAACAGAATACTATATTTCGAATCTTTACAAATCTAATGCGGTAGTCCCTATATAATGCAAATTTCAATTAAAATATTATTATATCCAAAATATTTTATTTTATAGTTGTACCGTATCGTATAATTTATTAAAGTTTTATTTGAGAAAATAAGTCTGTCGAAATGCTCGTCTGTTACTATCGATCTAAAATGATGGTTAGATAATCTAGTGGCGCCAATGGGCCGGATGCTCCAATGAACCGGTTGAAACGAAAAATAGTGAGATTAACAATACGTTCCCATAATGGCGCAAATGGGCTATACGTGTATAAACATAGCTACCTCCAGCGAAAAGAAAGAATTTTCCTATAACACTTCGTCATTTTAGTTTCTCTCAAAAATCCTGGCGAACAAACAAAATATAGAAAGTAATTTAATCTATTGAGTGTAGTTCAGTTGCTATGGCGGATTATCTATTTTCTTTTGAAGTAGTGTCATTATAATCTTCGAGACACTTATAATTTAAAACAGGATATCTTCTAACGAGTTCAATTAATGTTATACTACTTAAACGAGCCGTCACCGCCTTGTTTCTACGTTACAAAAAGAAATTAACTTTATTGAGAGAGATTATAGACAACAGTTACCTTTGCGGTAAAGTAGAAATGAATTCAATTTAGAACGCGTCAGTTTTGCCACGCGTTTATGACGTCAAAACTGCACTGCATTCGTCATTATGGGATTTTCCATTGCAATTCCATGCATTTTTCTTTCTTTCCTCACTTTTTATATGGATGCAGTTCCGCATTACTGGAACCGGCTTTAAATCATTCACCGTGCTGAAACAATACGATGCGTGATGATTTCCATGGTGCCGTTTAGCTCCTGGCGTCAGAACTTGATTTTCAAAGTTTACACAGATGTATACCAAAATATATTCAACCCTCCGCCAGCCCCACATCATTACAATGGCATGGTTGAAGATATAACGATTTTTAGATTACCGTAATTTTTATTGCAATTTCATTCAATATATAGGATTATCCTCCTTATTATCCTGCATTTTACCTACAAATAAAACGGGCTTTATGCAGGAAACTCAAAATAAATCTTTAATTCCAACAGCAAAAATTTTATAACGATTTTTAGATTACCGTAATTTTTATTGCAATTTCATTCAATATATAGGATTAAACTCCTTATTATCCTGCATTTTACCTACAAATAAAACGGGCTTTAAGCAGGAAACTCAAAATAAATCTTTAATTCCAACAGCAAAAATCTTTCTTTCATAAAAGGATGTATAAATTGATATTTATATACGAAACAGAAGAATGTTTTTTGCTTCTGTCGTACCGTAAATGATCTGGTTTTATTTCGGACTGCTGACCATTTTCGGACGTACTGGCTGACAAGTTCATTACATCCAATTCGGACGATAGACAAATTGATCGTAAGAGCAACGTAGCGGCTTTAACATCTATCATTAAAACAGTTGCTTAGAAAAACTGACCAGTCGAGTTAGTTATTTTTCCACTCTTTGAGAGTGGAGGAAAAAATTGGCCCCCTAGAAAAGCTTTAAATCAGAAGTGTAGCCCGGCTGACCTTTCCAGAGTAAAGACCACCAGTGATAGGATGTGGAATGGCTCCACCACTTAATAATCAGACGCGGATAGAGAAGTGGCGTTAGGAAGAAACTGGTAAAACAAAAACCTGGAAATGAATGAAACTGTTTTGAAGATTAGAATTATTAAAATTTAATTTATAAGGAAGAATGTGGACGTAATTACTCTGTCAATTGCGACTACTGAGTAGCCTAATTCCATGTAATGGTGCGCGCCACTCCAAATTTCTAATTTAAACAGAACAATAGCTCTGGTCGAAATTTAGTCATCTACATGACATTCAAGGTCATTTCCATCTCAAGCGCGTCGCTTGATTATCGATCGGCTCCAGCGCTTCCTTTTGCTTCTCTTTAGATTTTTTCTACTTTATTAACACAAATTGTAAAGAAAAGACAGAAACTGTTTTGATTATCGACAACATCGCACGGTAAAATCCAACCAAGAAACCATTCGAACCGAAATTTCCAGTTTTCTAGATAACCGAGTTTAAATTCTGACTTCAGACAGATTATTAACACCAACAATAACTGCCTTAATCTGACAGACTTGGAAAAAGTTGAAGAAACATACAATATTTATAATTTCTACGTATTGTTCCATTTATGAAATAGTTGGCCATTACATTTAATATTAGAACATAAAAACAATAATGAATAAATATATCGAACATAGACAAGTTGTATGTAAACTCAAACCGTCAATTTTCATCGGAGACATGTAAAGAGAAATTTTCTGAGAGCAACAGATAAGACGAAGGACTGTAAGAGAAGGGACAGGACGTGCAAAACTTTATAAAGCAGAAAGAGTTATAAAAAAAAACTTTCAGAACGTCAAAAAGTACCTTTAATTCTTTGAATGTATTGTGACGTTCTGAAATGTTGTTAAAAAGTAATCTTTATGTGAATTAATCATAAACAATTTTAAGTTAATACCGGTATTGTAAGCACTGTACGATATTCGAACTGTCTCTTCTATATCTTTTTACCTATTTATCTTTTCTCTTAAAAGAAATTCAATTTTTTTTTGTAAAGAAAACTTTTATTTTCATGCGCAGAATTTTTCATATCCAACTCTAGCCACGAATTTTCGCTATCAAATTTGAAAATTCACAACAACGGTAGGAATTATCCGACTAAATGTACCGTTGTTGCTTTTAATGAACAAATTCCTCCTTTTAGTCAGCGATTTACCGAATTTTCTAGATGAATGGATGCTTAGCTTATCTTCTATTGTTTATTTTGTATGTGGATTCCGATTAGAATTTTAATTAAGATTGTAATTAAATTATTTTGATTATCCTTATGAAAAATCGAAAGATTTTAAGAGATTTAATCGCTTTTCAGCCTTATGAATTTTTAAAAACGAGCGTATAGTTATCCCAACAAAAGTGCTGAGTATTCCTATAATCAATTCTGTCGAAGTGGTCAGTAGCCAGTCGATATATTTGAGTATTTCGAATGTAGGCTATTCATAGGAAATGATTTTTTATGATTTTATTCGCTCCATGCTTACAGATAATTCTTTCTATTAAAAGCGTATTTATTTTTGAGGTAATTTAACGCGGAATAATCCCAGAAAATCTTTTAAACCGAATGTTTACTGACAAATAAAGATACCAAACAACCTTTTGCTAGGCATTTTCCATTTATCTTTTAACAAAAATGAGTAACAATTCGACTGCTACAATAACTCTTTTGTAGGTTAACTTGTTTCTAATGAATTCTATCATAATTCCACGATTATATATGAATCCGTAAATGTAGGTAAGTAAGAAGTCACTAACTTCTTCTATTCAATAAATTTAACAGATAAGCTAACTGCCGATAATATATAACTTTAATAGGTTCTTTGCATAATCTTTCTTGCATAATTCAGCCAAAACTCTCTTTTCACTGTTAATCCACCAGTTAATTTTTGATTCTCACTTTCCAATATATAGTCTCTTATATATATATTTTAGATTGTTTGTTTGCGTTTATTTATTTATTTGTTCTTGTATATATTGTGTCCACTAAACTGGAACATGAGCATTCTGTACGCCTATGTTCCTAAATGGTAAATGCTATAACTAGGTTCAAGTTCTAGTTCGTAAATGCAACCATCAAGATACAATAACTCTCAACAAATAAGGTCAAAATACCAAGTATTCTTTGAAGGGTACATATAGTAATGTACATCCAAAAAATATGATAAAAATAAAATTAAATACAATACCCAGTGATAAAAAAAATAGAATTACATCAAAATATACCATAAAATAACTAGCTCTGTATAGGTTACAGTGTTATAAACAACAATCTCACTAATTATAGTATTTTTAAAAACAGGATTAATTAAAGCTTTTACAATAGTTATCGAATGACACGGCAACTCGATACAAAAATCCTCTTTGACCTTTACTAAGTCTCGAGGTAGAGATAGCTAGAATTTCGTTGTTTTTAGCAGTCTGGTAGGGACATCGATGACAAAAGGCCTGATGGGAACTGGTTGACTAATTTAATATCTCTCTCGACGATCGTGTTTCGAAGATTTTTCCACTTTAGAAAATAAAGACTTCTTCAGAATTGGCTAGGAACGGAAACTTAAGAATTTTATAGAAAAGTTTAACAGCTTTAAGTTTATAATTTATGAAACTAAGAGTAAACACAGAAGACGATGCGTAAGCGGGTCAACTATACACCGTGTTAGTAGTAACGGAACGATTAAACGGATTTATCTTTAATATTTCGTAAATGGTTCCAAGTAGAGCCACTGATCCTATTAATTTTATATTTCCGATCATTGATATGGTGAGAATATAAAAGTAATTCCTAGATCTTGGTGAGATATTTTCGAATACAAAATCCTTAACAGATGTTTGATCAACAAGTTTCGGAGAAGGGCCACGCTATGCATAGGAACAAGGCGAGTGTGTAAAGGCGCCGCAAAATTTTGAAATAAACTATCGAAAGTTCTTGATATAAAAAAAACATTTATGATATAACACAGTCAATAAAAAATTTTTAAATTATTAAATTTCAGAAATATACAGTAAATAATGTACATACGTCGTATAACAAAAGAATAATTAGTGAAACGAACGAGAAGCGAAGATAGCCCATCTTTCTGTGGTCGATTTTTACCACCGGTATTTATTTTCGGTTAGTAGATTTACGTCAAAACTTTGTTGTTGCTGTCAAATTTCATATTATATGCTAAGAACTTTAAAAATATTATAAGATTATTTGAAATTTGACATAAATCTATTGGCTGAAAGTGATGGCCACCGCATTATGAACAGGAATAAGATCGAAACTTCCGACATTTCAATGACGCTTCTTGTTACGCAGAGATTATTTTGTGATACGAGTGATGGCCACAAACTATGGAAATTACACTTAACTTGGCACAATCTGTAAGTGACAGAGGGTTTCGTCCGTACTCTGAGACTCCAGATATATATACACTCAAACTATTAAAAAAGTTATCTTAAAAAATGTTAATACGACTAGAGAAATTTTTTTATATTAATAAACATTTTTTATAAAAACACGCACTGTTTTATTTGAGATGTTTTTTTTTAATTTTTAGTTATCTTATAAAAAAGCGCAATGTTTGTATTTTGCATCAAGCACTAAGGTTTGGTGCCATCCGGTCAGAGTGTAACACATATAAATAGTTTTATTATAATTAATATATAAATTATTTTCCTTTAGACAATCCGAGACAATAATAATATCTTCCGTCAACTGACTAATTGGGGTATTGAAAATTTTGTCATTTGTGTATCCTGATGTAAAGGATGTTGTTAGTGAAAAAAGAATATCGATAACCAGGCGTTATTGGCGAACCCCGCAGTCAACCACAGTTAGGTCAGATGTTATGAGCAAAAGCGTGGTTAATAAAAATATTGTATTCTTTATGACACAGTCATATCGTTAATCAATTAATAATTCCGGGATCGATATCGTATCATCAATAACTGTAAGGTGTAGCCTATCCATATCGACCGGGTCAAATGTAGCTTTTATATCTAAATAACAAGCATAAACTGACGAGTTTTCATTAGAATTATCTAAAATAAAATTGGAGAATTGCGGAAAATGGATGGTAGAGGATTTAAGACTGATATAGAGTAACATCGATTAATATGTACAAATTCTGACATTGAAAATAAACGTCTGTAAGATGTAGGGTCTTTCTTAAAATAGGAATAATTTTATAAAATATCCATGGGGTAAGAACGAAGCTTTTAAAATGTGACTAGTCATGCTAGGAATAACTTTCTTGTAGAATAAAGCCGGGATAGACGATGGTCTTTTTATAATATCGAGAGATTTTCTTAACGCATTAAGAATCTTTTTTCAGATCTATTGATGCTGTAATATGAAGACGATGGAGAAAGGAAAAAATTTAGAAGAGAAATATCGACTTAAATCAGAGGCAGTGTCTGACGAAATAATGAATGGGGAATGACTAGTATGGTGCTCGCATTTTAATTTAGATACGCACTTCCAGAATAATGTCGGATTACTTCTAAGATTCAAAGAGATCTTATACAAGTATTTCATTTTATCTCGTTTATAAAATTCTATATAGCCTACGCTATTTTAAGCTTTTGCCAACAAATAGGTGGCGAGGATTATTACAACGATGCCATAAGTTAAATATTAATTCTTTTGGGTTTACTAGAAACAAAAGAATTTTTCCTTAAAGGAACATATTGTTTAATTACTTCGTCCAAATAATAAGGTAAAGTCGGGAGAGATGGTGGAGAAGTACAGGCTCTAGGAGTACCGGCGCACAGTGGGGTATTTCGACTTCGTAGCTGGCCAAAAACCGAATTTAAAAACTATTTTTTTTTGCGATATCTATGTTACATTTTTATAAAGCCTAACAATTATCTGATGAGACGCTGCCATAAAGAGGGAGCTGTGGTGATTATTTTTCTAGAAACTTTGATTAGAAGTTCATTGCGCCTGCTGATCTTTGTGACTTACTTCTGTTCCACATTATTTTACAAAAATATAATTGCTTATTTTCGACAATTTTAGGTGTTTTTAAGTTTATTTTTGTTGTGGATTATAAAACAGAAAGTTTGTGTTTATTATTTTATAAATCTTTTCTTCATATCATAGCGATTTATATTCTGAAATCACATATCTATATTATCATTGACAAATGATGTTTTACACCGCGAATTATCAACTTTAAAGTAGTTTTTGTTTAACTTCCAAGCATTTCCAAGCAAAGATTTTGCTGTCAGTGTGTAGTTTATTGCTTTCTAAATCAGTCTTAATCAAAACATTTTGCGCAAATTTGCGGTTTATTAATTTATTAATTGCTTTGTTTACTTATTGCCTGAACGAATTCTTATCGCTTTTAGTGATCAATGTTGATATTTATCTGGACATTTTTATCTGACTCTTTTTTAAAATATATATTAATATATATAAAATTTTATATGTATATACTCTTCATTATAGGGTAATTTTATAGCAGAAGGACTTGAAAGTGATACAAAATTTACAGATATTAATTTAGAGCAAAAGGTAACAAAATTTTTAAATAAAATTCGTTAATTTAAGTAGAACAATAATAATTTTTCATATGAATAGATTCAAACAAAATTCTTTTTTTATTGAATATGCTAATATATTATGTTATATATATTTTCCTCACTGCATAATTGTGGGCATGTGTAAACACACAAAACACACACACACACACACAAAACACATAAATAGTTATAAAGTTACAAATAATAAATTTCATCTATTAAGTTATTTTCTATATATGATTAATCCATATTAATCTAAATAATTTTTAGGTAGTTCATAAACAGTTTTAAAGAAAGGATTTTTTAAAATTGGCACATTTTAGAAAAATCTCTCTTAAATTTTACTATTAACAGACAAACTTGTTTTTTCACTGAATCTGAACCTTCAATAAACTATACATATTAATTATAAATAAAACTATATTACATTAATAATTTTTTATGATATAGATTCATAATAATTAGTTAAATTATATATATATAATAAACTTTTTTATTTTTTCCAGGAATGGGCTGATTATGATGAGAAAGCTAAAGTGTGTGTTGGAATATATGATTTGGAACACAGATTTGTGAAATTATGAATAACTGAATTCAAATTGGTTTTTTAAATCTACAATTAAAATATTTTGAATATAGCAAATGTGAATTTTTATTGTATAATTATTATTTTTTATTGCTAATTTCATTTTTCAAATGCCAAATAATTGTTAACTAAAAAAATATTTTTGTTTTGCTAATATTTCTGGAAATTATTTCAGATTTTGTTTTGCTATAAATACTGTATATGATATTAATATCAAGAATTTTATAAGATAGATTTAATAAAAATTGTTGAATTAATGTATTTTTATTGCATTATTTAATGAAACAATGCAATTTTTGAATAAAATAGAATTCATAATTTTATAAAATAATTGATAAGTTAATAAATAATAACTGATATTCATAATATTGTGTATGTATATATATAGAGTGTTTACTAGAAAATCAAATCCAACTAAGCTTAATAGACAAGAAGGGAGGGAAAGATGTCAGTCTTCCCTCCCTTTGAAACAGCAGTCAATATATCCTGAGGGATTCTTGCAATTTCGTTGCGAATTGCAGCTTCAAAATCACCAAGTGTTTGGAGACTTTTAAACATAAGCACAATTCTTTAGATACCTCCACAAAAAAAAATCCATTGGGACAAATCCGGAAATCTTGGTGGCTACAGTCCTTTTCCGAATATTCGTTCGCCAAAATATTCAGGTTTGCAGATTTTATCCGAGAAGTGTGACATATAGCCCTATTTTATTGGAAGAAATATAAAACGGATTTCATCCTCCTCAAGTTTCACGACAAATCTGTGAATTATGTCCAGATATCTTTCCAAATTGATAGTCTCGTGAAAGAAAATGGACCCAATTATTTTTTTCTGCGATAAGCGCAACAAACACCCACTTTTTGCGGATGAAAGGGAATTTCGTGACTTAAGTGAGAATTAATGATGCTCCAAAACCGAAAATTTTAGGAATTCATATATCCTGTCAAACAGAATTATATTTCATCGCTGAAAAAACTCCGCTCCATGATGTTTCGCTTCCGATTGCACTACGAACACTTTATAGGGATGCATGTTAAACGAGGAAGTCTTGTAAAACGTCCTTGATGTTAAATTTTCTGGAACCGCTTTGTGAAACGATCTCAAAGAAATCCTTTTGAAATAAAATTGAATAGAAGAAATTTTGTTGCTACAGTTTTCTTAAACGATTTCCTTGGATTGGTGTTTTCCATCCCTTGCGTGATGTCTGCCAAGGCACTTTCGGTTAAGATTCTCGATTGTCGATTTCTCATGTTCCCAACTGATCCAGTTGGGACTTTCGGAACTTTTTAACGAGTTCAAATATTGAAGATTTTGAAGGAACATTCTCTCCATCGTATTCTTTCTTAAATAATCAAATGCGCTCCGAAAAAAATTTTCGATGAAACATCAGTATCATGATATGGAATATATGGTACGATAACATATATTAATTTAATATTTTATGATTCGATTCTGAACTGCGAAAGTTATTTATACAGTTTTATTAACTAATATATTTGAAAAGATTTTATAAACGACTAATGGTATATTTGGCTGAAATATTCGATTCATAGTTTCAACATACTGATCCTTGGTTTCATAGCATAGGAATTTTATAGCTCAAATTTGATTTCATCAAGGATTTCAGCATTAGTGTAGTAGATTATTTCTACTATTGATACATCTAACGCACTAATCTACTATCTATCGATTCTTTCGGTCATCTAAACTCAGCATTATTAATATTAAGAAAGTTTTTGGCGCACTAATAATAATCTGAAAAGTCTGGAGTAATAAAAACTGCCGTATTTGAGACGCATTCGTTATTAAATAACGAATAATAATAGACGATGAATTATCATTCAAAATCGAAAATAAAAAAAATCGTCTATGTAAACGACCTTCTCAAGGTCGTTTACATAGAGTGATATATTGAAAACCAAGGTTGAACGATTTACTTGTATTGCCCGTCCACGAAAGCCGCGCCTAGCTAAGGTGGATGAATCCAAAGGATTTGAGACGCATTCGTTATTAAATAACGAATAATAATAGACGATGAATTATCATTCAAAATCGAAAATAAAAAAAATCGTCTATGTAAACGACCTTCTCAAGGTCGTTTACATAGAGTGATATACTGAAAACCAAGATTGAACGATTTACTTGTATTGCCCGTCCACGAAAGCCGCGCTAGCTAAGGTGGATGAATCCAAAGCGAAAGGGAGAGACGCAGTCAGTATAATGACGGGTGGGAATTATTGAATTAATATCATATTAAGTTCTGTTAAATATACTATTTCCAACATCGAAACTAATCATTTAGCATTCGACATTACAATAAACTTCTATTCAACTTCAGTTATCTCGCGTTTGAAAACATCCATGTGAGAAGCTGCATCTCTATTTTGTCACTGGACTCGTTCAGTTAGCGCAGGCGTATTCGCGTCGAAGGTCGCGGCTAAGCTGGATGGACAGTAGAAAGGTTCCGCCATTCGAAAGTCTCATGCCATTGACTAAATGTAATGACGTCACAAGCCGCTGAGCTAGCAAAAAAGTGCCTATAATGGTAAAATGTAGTTTGGATCGCTTACTTTTTTTTATGGAAGCAAAGAATCGCTGAAACCCGAAAAAGAAAAGATAAAATATTCTGATCATATTATTCAAAAAGTGTGATAAAAAAAATAAGAAAATTAAAGAAATATGCCACATAATTTCAATAAAGATACTTTTAATTTCAGATTCGATTAATTTTAGGTTTTCGTTTCGTTTTATTTGCACCGCACAGGTTGGAATATGGACACAAATCTTTTTCGTAATCATCGAGGGGTTTGATACTGGGCCATTAGTCCTATTATGGGTAGGTTCTATCGTGCACCCATCGAGGCGTATGGGCGGAAATACGCTGCCCCTAGGAGTCGCCCAAGCCCCGTGAGAGGTCGACCGGATGAGAGGTTAAAAGGCTCAGTCGTCGGCCAGATTGGCCTCGTGGAAACGCTTCAGCTTTCCACTCTGGAGGACCCGAGTTCGAGTCTCGGGTCCCACCCATTGAAAATATTTATCATGGGCCCGGCCCGTCCATCCCCGTCATCCACCATCCGGCTGACCCCTCCGCAGGGGTGGGCAGCCTGTGAAAGGGCTTGTTTCGCCCCGCCACTTAGTATTCTTCGTAAATGGAAAGTGGCGTCGTGTGTTGACAAAAACAATAAAAGGCCCAGTCCCGTACCCCAACTGATAAATTGGAGACCGTTCCACGTTCGAACCCGGCCTCATCTGAGAGTAAGCGGATATGTAATCACACGAGCAACTGCCCATTTTATTATAATAAAAATACAGTTATTTTATTATTATTTTAAATTATATGTTTATTTTTTTTAAATTAGTAATTTCGTTTTCTAATTTTTCTATTTTCTGATTTAGTTCCTGAATGGTTTTTAAATGATGCGCGCATAGATTTATTACGCATTTTCTTCAGAGCCCGTTGAGTCTATCGGTGGAAGAAGATAGTTAATATAATTTGTACTCGAAGCGTTTGATGCGCTGGCATTTCTTTCAGACATTGATATGTTTAAATAAAAATAAAATTTGAATTTTACTTTTAGAAACAATTTTTGTTTTGTCAACAGATGATGCCACTTCCCACTCAGTAAGAGTACTAAGTGGGGGGCAAAACAAGCCCTTCCACAGGCTGCCCACCCCTGCGGAGGGGTCTGCCGGATTGTGAAGGACGGGGGGATCGACGGGCCGGGCCCGGACCCTATGATAAATATTTTCAAGGGGTGGGACCCGGCCGGGCCCGGATCCCATGATAAATATTTTCAAGGGGTGGGACCCGAGATTCGAACCCGGATCCTCCAGAGTGGATTTTTGAAACAATTACTGTTTATAAATTTTTGATAATTTAGATGAAATTTTAATTTATATTATTTAAAATTATTTAATATATTTTTAATTATTTAATTCTAAAAATCAATACATTTTTGATTTTTATAAAATCAAAAATGTATTGTTTATACTGTATATCGCTTTTATTGATATTATATGTTACCGGCAATGTATGAAAAGTAGGCATTGTATAGAATGCCTGGCGTGGCATTGTATAGAATGCCTAGGCAATATATAGAATGCCTGGCATTTTAACGCAAAGTATGAAACGATTAATATTATATATACTTTGCTTAGGCATTGTATATAATGCCTAGGCATTATATAGAATGACTGATGCTATTTAGGCAAAGTATAAAATACTTCCGTTCAGTGGATCTAAGCCGATTGGATCGATTGCACCAATCTGGCTCCGCGTTGAGGCAAAATGAAATCATGAAAAGACTAATAAACGTTTAGATTTATTATTATAGATGGGCCTTTACACCCTAGCCTTCGAACATCTAATTTTTAAAAGATCTACAAGAAGAAAAATGTTTTTGGTAAAATTGAATGTAAATGAATTGATTTTATATTATACCTATGAGTTTTAGGTCAAAAAGCTAAAGTATGGCGACTTCCCCGGATCCACTATATATCAGTTATTTCATTTATTGTTAAAATAATAATTTATTTTTATTGAATCATTTTCGTTTATTTTGTGTATTATATTGTATATAAAGAATATTTTTACATCTTTTAATATGAAATGATACAGTAACTCTTTTGGCAAAATATAAGCCCTAAAAATATTTATTAATTAAATTATAATAATTCTGAAAAGAACGATTTTATATTAATTAACGAAGGGCCTTTATTTTGGCAATAAATTTCCGATTTATCAAAATTATTTGAAATTCTCGGTTTCTTCTTATAGTTATTCCAAATAGTTTAATTTTCCTTTATAATATTTATAGTTTTCCTATTTACATCTGTGACTTCAATAGTACATTTCTAACCTTTTTGATTGACAACAAAAGCTTATCGTTTAATTAACTTAACTTTCTTGTTTTTTGTTGATGAGCATAATAAATAATTTTTCTTCCTTGACGATAACCGGTTATCTACGATTTACATTCGAACTAATCTCATTCAGAATCTAGAACAAAGGCATCGAAACAAATTAACAAAACTTAAAGCAGCCTTTCTGTTGTTGGAATAACTAGTCGGTAAGTGATTGCTTCTCGTAATTTTGAAACCAAGGAAAAAACTCTTAATATGCAGACTAAAGTCCTTGTTCAAGGGAAGAGATAAAGCGAGAGAGAAGAGGAGAGAGGTGGAAAGGCACAACTACATTGTAAGCGAAAGCGAGAAACACTGTATTCCCTCTTGTTTAATAGGGAACGAAGATGGTGTTGGTCTTCGCAATGTCATAATCAAAAAGAAATAGAAGAAGAAATATGAAAACGAATGAAATAATATAAGTTAACAGAAGATGTTAAAAATGTCTTTTAGATACTGTAACCACATGATTCAAATTCGAAATGCTTTCCCTTCAGTTGAAAAATAAGGAAAATTTGATCACACTGTCGATCTCGTTCTAGCTAAACCTAACTGTGCATTCTATTTAGACAGACTTAGTATTTAATTGATTAGTTGTCCACTTTAGTTGAATTTATTATTATTCTCATTAATTTAATTTCTTTATTGAATATTTCATTATATTTGGTATGTAATTAATAAGTCGTCAAGCTTAATTTAAATTCATTGTAAACATTATCTGTTTATGTTTTGTTGTTTAAAAAAATATTTTTGTTTGATTATATAAATTTCGATTCAATTTTCCTACACCCGACTTCGATGCCATTTATCCATATCCCGCACATCGCAAATTGGCTATATCCTGATGTGCGGTATTTAAACTTCTGTTATTATCAAGCTGACTTCACATGATGTATTAAATAGTTAAATTAAGACATTTAGTCCATCTGCAGATCCGATATTTTAATGTCAGAAATAGGATTGTCGTATTACAAGAACCCAAGATCGGCTGTGAATCTTATACATATACAGTATATTTATTAAAATATTAAAAAAAAACGTCATATAAACAGCATTTTTGCAAATAAATACGTCGTTTTAGCATATTGCTTATAAAAAATCGATATTTATCGAAAAAACTATTTTTTTATTTGTGACACGTCTTAAAAATTTAGATAATTTTTAATAAAAAATATGTCTGAGAAATGTTTTATATAGAAGGCAATATAATATTGTGATAATATTATAAGCAATGGCATCATTAAAAATAATTACAAGAGATTATTTTTTCTTAAAAAGAAAATTATCTCAATTAATCATATGTGAGGGATAGGAATTTGGGTTGGATGTTGTGTGTCTTTTCTCACCTCTAAATCTCCGTTTTTATTTCGGTTCAATTAAAATAGACAGCGAAAGGAATTTGGAGGGGGAGGGAGACACACTAACAGAAGAAATACGATAATGTTTCCTATTATCATGTCATCCAATCCTGGATTCTTGTCCTCTATAATATAAGCTATAATGAAATAGTACACGCAGGTGTAAAAAGAGGACATCGAAAGATAAACATCCTGCCTTTTCCCGAAAGCGTGAAGGTAAAGTTCAGTTTTTGCCGGACTCATTTCATAAGAGCTCTCGTTTTGAGTGTGGTCGAGTGGTTTTCGACCCGTCGCACAGTGGGGTATTTCGACTTCGTAGCTGGCCAAAAACCGAATTTGAAAACTATTTTTTTGCGATATCTATGTTACACTTTTATAAAGCCTAACAATTATCTGATGAGACGCTGCCATACAGAGGGAGTTGTGGTGATTATTTTTCTAGAAACTTCGATTAGAAGTTCATTGCTCCTGCTGATCTTTGTGACTTACTTCTGTTCCACATTATTTTTACAAAAATATAATTGCTTATTTTCGACAATTTTAGGTGTTTTTAAGTTTATTTTTGTTGTGGATTATAAAATAGAAGGTTTGTGTTTATTATTTTATAAATTTTTTCTTGATATCATAGCGATTTATATTCTGAAATCACATATCAATATTATCATTGACAAATGATGTTTTACACCGCGAATTATCAACGAATTATTTAAAGTAGTTTTTGTTTAACTTCAAGCATTTCCAAGCAAAGATTTTGCTGTCAGTGTGTAGTTTATTGCTTTCTAAATCAGTCTTAATCAAAACATTTTGCGCAAATTTGCGGTTTATTAATTTATTAATTGCTTTGTTTACTTATTGCCTGAACGAATTCTTATCGCTTTTAGTGATCAATGTTGATATTTATCTGGACATTTTTATCTGACTCTCTATTATTATTGTCAGGTTCTAGTATGCAGCCATCGGCATTGTCTATAACTAGAAGAAAGCTTTATGATATTATGAAAGAGTGTAATAAAATGAGATACTCAGATAAATACGATTTTTTGTCAATCGTCTTGTGGAAATCTCGAGCTGCAACGAAGATGATTTGAGTATTTTAAAGCATCATCTGTCCCATTTTATTACACAGTTTAAAAAGCGATGGAATAATAGCTCCAGGATGGAAGCACAGTTTTTGAAAAAAAAAAATGATAGCTGGTTGTCAAGTTTTCTAAAATTTCCAACCGAAGCGTGTGCAAACCGAAGAAGTTCGGGTCGTCCATCAAAAATATTTGATAACAGCAGTGAGCGATCTAAAAGACGCAAAACAGAAAATTTAAGAGCTCAAGCATCCCTGAGTGAGTTACTGCATGCTACTCGAATGAGTTTAAGAAGTAGCGGACATAGGATGGCATCTAGTTTGTTAAAAGAAGTAACAAAAAGTCCAAAACGAAAAATTTTTCGAAAAGCCAGCAATGCCGATATATTTAATAGATTATTAATTAAATCGGATCCAGTTCTTACAAATTTATTCCCATTGCCAAAGAAAAAATCAAAAAAATTTTCTAAAGAAACGCTGGAGATGCTTCTTCCATAAAGGGACATCAGCCAACCACGTTTGACTAATAATATATATGATGATGATGATGATGATTAATGATTAATTGTTTTGTTTACTTATTGTCTGAACGAATTCTTATTGCTTTTAGTGATCAATGTTGATATTTATCTGGACATTATATCTGACTCTTTATTATTATTGTTAGGTTCTAATATGTACCTATCGGCATTGTCTATAACTACAAGAAAGCTTTATGATATTATGAAAGTGTGTTATAAAGTGAGATATTCAGATAAATACGATTATCAAATACGATATTCAAAATATTAAAAATGAAATCACATTAATTAAAACTAAAAATTATATATTTTAATAAAAAAAATTTGTTATGTACTTTAAATTATTTATCAATATTAAAACACAAATAAACAATGAAATAGCTAGAGAACCGCTGCTGTAATTTTGGCCAGTTACGAAGTCGAAATACCCCACTGTGCGGCGCCCCGATGCAGCTTTCTTGTAACAACTAATCAGCGCCATTGAGAAAATAATCATTTTGGCGTCTTCCTTCCGAAGGCCCTCCGATGCGGTACATCGCCTGTTTACCGAGTTAAGCCCTGGAGGGAGAGAGGGCGCAGCTAAGTATATTCACATTCTGGAGCCAGGATGACATTGTGGTAATGATTATGGCATATATTAACTGCCATTCATTTGTTTGAATAGCTTAGACGCTGATGTCTTTATCTAAGATAATTAAATATCCACATTAAGGTAAAACCGGGAGAGATGACGCATTCTTTTTGTTTGCTGATAAAATTATTAATAATCATAATCAAAAACTTTTATTATTCAAAATACAATTCATGGAACTAGATGCAAAAACTCTTACATGGAATTTGGAGCTTACGTGGAACCAGATGCAAAAAGTAATGTAAAAATTAGTTAAGCAAAATAAACAACTTTTTTCATTTTGCTTGTAAGCTATTTTAAATAATAAAAGTTTTAGATTATGATTATTAATAATTTTATCAGTAAACAAAACAGGATGCGCCATCTCTCCCGGTTTTACTCTAATATAAATTATCAAAAAAAGCCAAACACGTTCAATTCAGAAGAATATAAGTGTCAATCGAAGTGACACATCTTATCGACAATTGCTGGCCATAACAATATTCAAAACGATTGAATTCTAAAATCTCTTAATATTTTTTACATTTAAACATAAAACGGGAATGGCCAGAGGGAAAGCCAACAGTAGTAATTAAATTATTGATTTTTATGGTGGTGAAACAAAGATGACGTAGTTATTACCACCAGTCAAATATTTAATATTCTGATGTAAATCGAGTCGACACTTCGCATCGCGAGTCACATAATTTTGCAGTTCAGAGAAATATATCTAAGATAAAAGGTTTTCTTTCTATTTCAGGTTAGACGTGTTAAAATCGGCGCATCAAATCGTACGAATTAAATCTAATACCCAAAGGACGGATACAATCAATTACGGT
Organism: Olivierus martensii; assembly: GCA_000484575.1. Taxonomy (NCBI): domain Eukaryota; kingdom Metazoa; phylum Arthropoda; class Arachnida; order Scorpiones; family Buthidae; genus Olivierus; species Olivierus martensii. The sequence goes on along the minus strand of AYEL01091107.1, from coordinate 20,676 downwards.
TAATTTCTCGTCTGTTGTAATGGAAGGAGTAAAAGCGGATCAGTAATAATTTAATGGAGTCAACTTTTACATATACAACATTTTGATAGATGATGATAATAGCGTGACTATCGATACGATTATTATTTAATTGCTATATCTATGCTATATGGTCGCTGTATACAGGGTGTATCTTACCACACGTACTACCCTTTTTTCTCGGAAACGCGATAAGATAGGAAGTAAAGGAGAAAAATTTTGATTTCATTGCTATATCTATGCTATATGGTCGCTGTATACAGGGTGTATCTTACCACACGTACTACACTTTTTTCTCGGAAACGCGATAAGATAGGAAGTAAAGGATAAAAATTTTGATTCCGAACGAAATGAACGTTCCCAATTTGACTTTTACAATTCGCAGAAATAATTTATTTGCTACCGTTATCAGATTTTATTTTTGCATTTAATTATAATATTTGTTAGGAATATTAATGAAATACGTATATGTATATAAATATTTATAATGTAATTATTGATCCAACGTTTCTTATTCTTTCTTTACAGTGTTTAACTATTTATGACAATTGAAATGAAATAATTTTAAGTAAATATTTATAATTTAAGACAAAACAATAATCAAATGTTGTGAAGTACTCGTATATTATGTGTTCACTGAAATAAACAATAATCGAGATAACAGAGCTGAAGGGATTGAAGTGTTTCTTAAAAGAATACAGTACCATTCGCGATGCAGTTGAATGTCAATGTTGACGTATTGCTCTAAGTAGGTCAAAGTTCAAAAAATGATATCAATTATTCGATATTATGCTTATAAATCAAATTTATTGATGCAATTTTAAGTCAAATTGATTTTTTGAGAGTTTGTTTGTCTAGTAAAAAACGAAATGGATACCAAACATAATTAGAAAAAATATGGATCATTTTATTGCTTTAAGAACATAGTTATTTCAGTTTATTCAAATATTCTAATAAAGGAACTAAATAAATGTATTAACCAATGAAATATTCAATTAAAAAATAAAACCAGTCGTCTCGAACATTTGAAAAAAAGTAGAATCAAGAAAAAAAATCAAAATTTATTACAAATTGTATATGGAAATAAGCAAAATCGAATTTCTGCAAAATGATTATGATATGGTTCTAAAATAATTTGCAACAGATATATGTACAGTATATTATTGTCAAATTTTTGAAGAATATATATTTTACTGATACAATTTTAGATTCTTAGATCACTGAAAAGAGTATATTATTCATTGATAAAAATATTCATGATAAAAATCTATCTACACCATTGTAATTTTATTTTATAAGAAATGGTTCCGTTTAAATTAAATCGATATGGGCAGAATTCTTAACATTTTATATACTTTGAATTTTAATTCAATAAAAAAATTTAATTATAAAAAATTATGTATCACAATAAAGTAATAAATAACTTTCAACGTTTAATAATGTAAAGGATTACTAAGCAACGAATGTCGGCAAACAGAAAAAATAATAATTCAATTAGCACCTACTAAAGGGCGAACACAACTTACGGGCAAACATCAAAGTGTGCCAAGAAAAGTACTTTCATCAAATCTATTATTTATCATAGTTTATTTTGAAAATAATAACGATTTTGAAAAGCTTACATGAATTAGAAAAGAAAAAAATAAGTCGAAGAATTAGAAAAAAATAAAAATAAAAATTAGACATTTTTTTTCTGATTAAAAAATAAAAATATTAAAATGAATTCCAAGAAAATTTATAAAAGAAAACTAAACAATAATTATTTACATTTGGAAAAAGTTAATTTGTCTGAAAAATAAGTTATATGAAAAAAATGGCTTCATCCACGTTAAAAAGAAACCAACTGCGACGAAACTGTGTCTACTGAATAACTGAGCTACAGTGTCATTTTCTTGGTTTGAAATGTTTTCGGTTTATGGAAAAAGTTAATTTGTCTGAAAAATAAGTTATATGAAAAAAATGGCTTCATCCACGTTGAAAAAGAAACCAACTGAGACGAAACTGTGCCTACTGAATAACTGAGCTACACCGTCATTTTCTTGGTTTCAAATGTTTTTGGTTTGTGTCGAAGAGTTTTCGAGTTTGGAAGTCGAAAAATCAATTCATCGTCAACAAGAGAGATTATTTACAATGACCATGAATATTTTAAAAAGCAGGCTTCATATACTAAAATTCGATAATATTTATATCTATAATATATTCATATAAAAAACGTCAATGGAAATGATTCTTATTTGCAGCGTCACAAATATATGATAGCTTGCAGAAAGGGTTACTAATCTATCTGAGGGGTAGGCTGGGGTAGACACGGAGATCATATTTTTTGGAGAAAATAAAGGATAAATCAGAAAAAGCAAGTTGCATTTAATTGTTTCATTAAATCTATAGAGCCTTATAATATTTATTATAAAATATAATAAACTACGCGTTATAATGAACAAAACAATGTTTTAAACAATCATAATATTATTTTAAAAAATTAATTTTGATATTTTTCACCAGAATGAACTTTTTAACAAATCGGGTTTATGTTTTAAAAATTCATAAAACTCTATACATGTCATGTTGAAGTTTCACTTGCAATAAATACTGTACATGCTTTCAATGTTAATGTAAAATACCCGTACAGTGGGAACATTAGATCTAGGAAGACAGAAGAAAAATTCGACGATTTTTAAAATGATTTAAACAATATGTGAGTGTCTGTGAAATATTTAAATATCCCAACCCATCTATGTCGGCAGGACTTCTCATTTTGTCGCCATTCTTCGATCTTCTCACAGGTGACATAACACGGAACGTGACACTGACACAGAAAATATCAGTTTCATGCTTTGTGAACAGTCTGTTGAGCACCAGTATTCAATTTAGTATTTCAGTTAAAAAAACAAAGGACAAAATGGCCATTTTAGAAAAAGAAATAAATCTAAAGGACAGGGCATTGAAATAAAGGATTATCCTCTTAAACAAATGATGTATGGTCACCGTAGTGGATAGATGAGGAAGGAGGACGCGCGTTTAACGGAGTAAAGGCCCTTTTACATCAAGCGCAAGCATTAACGTTTGCGCTCGCTTTCGTCATAATCCCGCCATGCTTAGCCACATGGCGCAAAAGGGGCGGGACTATTGACAAAAGCACGTGTAAACGTTAACGCTTGCGCTTGGTGTAAAAGAACCTTAAGGAAGGAAGGCAGCATGTGGCCACAATAAGTTTTATCTGCGACCCTCGACAGTGAGAGAAGGTCAGAATACGAAATCACATAATCCAGAGTCGTCATAGTTATATACAGTATTCCAAATCCAAAAACAGTTAATTTAGAAAAGAGTATTAAATTTTTTCTAACTTTCCTTATAATCGAAAAACTGAAAATATTGCTTAAAATCGTGCGTATCATATTAAAAACGATGATTAGTTTTATCAGATGGAAAATTTTATTAAGTTTTTTCGTCTTATAGATGAAATATGTTAAACGACTATATTCTGTAACAGTTATTAGATAGTGTGAAACAACTTTTTCATCATGAAGCAAGTGTCGAAGAAATTTAGTTATTAATATTCTTTTCTACATTAATTGGTATTGGATTTGAAATATGTGATGACAGCCACACTGGTCATTTGACAACGGCTTACCATCGAAAATGAGACTGAAACGGAAAACATTTTTCGCATGCGCGAATCAATTTGACCGCGCGCATTCCTCGCGACACGACGCGAAGGCCACTGCGACGAGTCGCGTTAAGGACAGCAGCCGCCTTCAAAGAGTATTAAATTTTTTCTAACTTTCCTTATAATCGAAAAACTGAAAATATTGCTTAAACTCGTGCATATCATATTAAAAACGATGATTTTTTTTATCAGATGGAAAATTTTATTAAGTTTTTTCGTCTTATAGATGAAATATGTTAAACGACTATATTCTGTAACAGTTATTAGATAGTGTGAAACAACTTTTTCATCATGAAGCAAGTGTCGAAGAAATTTAGTTATTAATATTCTTTTCTACAGCAGCCGCCTTAACCGGAAGTGACGTCACGATAGCTAAAAATACTGAACGGCTGTAACTCCATTCGTGTATCAGATACAGGTATGGTACGTTTGAAAAGTTTTTCTCTATTCGTCGTCATCTTTCGATCGATACTATTTTTGCTTATACATACATATAAAGCTAATATAGGCCTAAAATTGTAACAATATTCTTATATTCTTTCGACATTTTCCTGATATTTATCTTAGATAATCCAGAGCATTCAATATGATATTTGCATCGATTTATTATAGAATAATATATAATATCACCGGAAATTGGGAAAGAAATGATATATTCACTGCAAATCGTCGCCATATTGGACAAAGCTGATGACAGGAAGGAGATAATTATCATCAGAGCGGAGAAAGACGGAGTGGATGGTTTCTTTCTTTTTCTTTTTTGTTAGACGCTAGAAATAAACAAGGACGGAAGAAAAACTAAGGAAACACTATAGAAAATGTTGTTGATTGGTGCGAGAACAAAAACACTTAATTTACCAGAGCTAGAACGTAAAGTAGCAAGAGAAAGTAATGGAATCAGGCTAAAAAAAGGCTGGATAAAACAGATATAATAAAAAAGAAGAGTAGATGAGGTTATACGCAGACGTAACACATAGTGAGATAATTCATATACAAAGGCCAGAACAAGTTTAGGTAACGCTTCACTTATCAGAAAAAGACATACACCAAGTAGATAAAATCCCTTCATCCGATTTGTTGGGTAACTAATACTCGATTTCAGCGATCTCCTCCAATTCCAGAAGAAAAATCTACTTAAAGGCGGGAAAAAATCGCATCGGCGAAATCTTCATAAGAAGTGGAAACAAACAATATATAATTTAGCAGCACGATAGAAAAAGAAACAATCATAGCTAGTTAAAAAACCGCAGCACAGTCAATTTAGGCTACTAAGCGAATGAATAGAGCGCTCTCAAAAGTGAATCACTATACTTAGCCAAGTTGTTTGTGATAAATCAAATTAAATTAGTGGGGTATTGAATATTTTTTTTAGAATAAGCATTTTGAAAAAATATTGAATAATAAAAAATTTAATAAATAACTTACTTGTTAGTCGATAGATGACGAGATGTAATTTTTTTCCGATTAGAAGTTTCAGAAATACTTTATGAAATTCCTATTAATTTTAGTCTCAATAGATAACACAACAAACATAGATTTGTAAAATAAAACTGAAAGCAACAAAAATAGAATGCATAGTAATCAACTGAATGTTCATGATGATAAACAGTCGAATAATCCAGATATCAACGAAATTTTACAAGTTATCTTATAGATAAAGAGTTAGGCAAACTTCTATTTCTAAATCTTCTTGTCATATATTAGTATATTAACGAGGTATACCACTAAATGCAGTATGTAATCGATGTTAGCGGATATTTAAGTTTCAATCTATGGAAGAAATTCTCTCCTTTCGACCCCAAACCTTAATCGACATAGCTCTGTTAGAAGATTATCTACATTAAATAGGTGACATCATCCTCTTATTTTCTATTATTTTAAACAAAACAAAGCTCTTTCAGAATTAAATCCTTCAATAGAATTACAAACTTCTTCTGTCAACGCTATTATTTGTCAAACACCTGTAATGACCCGAAAATTATCTACATTAAATAGGTGACATCATCCTCTTATTTTCTATTATTTTAAACAAACATTAAATCATTCAATAGAATTACAAACTTATTCTGTCAACGCTATTATTTGTCAAACACCTGTAATGACTCGTAAAATTAGTCAGTTCTATTGCTAAATAATAAAAATACTATTGTATAATAAGCCACGCTATACTTTAACAAAATACTGTAATATCACTCAGAAAAAAGAAGCATTTTATACGAGTAATGATTTATTGTGTAGTTAGCTTCATAATAATAAACATTTCAATAAATGTGATATTTGAAATAATATCTGATAAAATCAATGCGTGGAATAATTTTCCAATCAAAAAACTTCTGGCTATGTAGAGTTCAATAAAGGTGATAACACGAAAATCAGGTGATACTGTATCATAGCATTACCAATGTAAATATGATTCCAAAGAAAATCTTTCTCATATTGGTCTTTCCAATATGAGAAAGATTCAGAAGACAGAAGACTCTTAAGTTTATGAATTTTTAAAAAATTATCAACATCGTATTAAATAGCTATAGTCTATATTCTGAATTTTCTCCAAGAAAAATTGTCACATGTGTGATATCCTAGTTTTAAATCAATAACAACGAAGACGGAAATATCGGCTTAGTTCTTTTTATTTTAACAAGCAATTAAAAATTCGTAAACATTTAAATAATCTCTTCCTTGACGATGAATTGATTTTTTCCATATCCCAAATTGGAATTACTCTCCATCATAAAAAAAAAATCCAAAGCAAGAAATGAATCTTACTGTAACCTACTATCAATGACCGATTATCGATAAGTACTCTCTTCTCTTTGGATGAAAACGAAGAGAAAACTCTCAGTATACGGACTATGAATAGTCGAAAGAGCAGAGGAAACCAACCTGTAAAAAAATCAGCTTCCTCTAAGATATGCTTTTTAATGTAGATCCGGGCAGCGCCGGGTATACTCTGCTAATAAAAATATAATTCAAGCTATTTAAAATTAGCAAAAATATTGTTACGAAGAGAAACGCCTATTTCTAACATCGATTCTAATAAACTTCCCGATCTTATATATAGTTATAATAAAAGCCAGCCACACTGAATAAAATGACCGCGTGGTAAAGCTGTGAATTACCATCCTGGAGGATCCGGGTTCAAATCCGGGTCCCACACCTCCAGTTTTTCGGGAGGGGTCCGGGCCCGGCCTGTTGAACCCATTCTTCAATCATTCCGTTGACTCCATCATGGGTGTTGGCCAGCCTGTGATGGGCTCTACAAGTCCCATGAGGATATGGCGGCTTAATAAAACTAACCTAACCTGAATAAAATGCTTTCATTTCCAATAGTTGGATGTATCCTTATGTTCATTTTTTCTGTAGATAGCCTTTACCATAATAAATATATGCTGCCTCTTTATCATAGAAAAGGAAATTGTTGGCCGGAGCATCATTCTCCGTAATTTTCTAACGCTTCCGGTTCCGTATCTTTACTTGTTTAGTGTTTTTAATCACGTGATACCGCAATCTAGTGACAGGATAATTTAAATATACACATAGAATCCGATCTTTAATATTATTACTTATTTCTTAATAAACAGATATAATAATTAGTATAGACCGAATTTATTATTTTTATATGGGATAAATCGATGAATCCTGGATAGATATTTACGCACCCTGACGTAATATTACCGCTTTGATCATTAGAGACGATTTAACAGATATAATAATTAGTATAGACCGAATTTATTATTTTTATATGGGATAAATCGATGTATCCTGGATAGATATTTACGCACTCTGACGTAATATTACCGCTTTGATCATTAGAGACGAGATCTAGGAATAATAACCATTTAGCTAACTAACATCTATGGTGTATGGTTAAAGAATTATTCCAGATATCTCCTTTAAATATACGGTACGGAATGGTTGTGGCAGCTGTTAAATATAGGGAGGAAGTTTTCGTTCAAAAAAGCAAATCAAAAATCGTATAAAAAACGTTCAACAAACACCGTGATATATAAAGAAGGAAGCGACCACAATCTTAATAAAATGCAAATAAAATTTATTGGGTGGTTCGACTCAATGCAGAATAAACAAACCAAGTTAAAAATGTAAGAAAAAGCGTCAAATGCCAATCTTTTATCGTTTCTAAAATAGTCAGTGTTGTTTAAAAAGGGAATGCCAGTGTAAGACTTTCGTATCGCTGTGCAAACAGACGATGGAAATCATTGACAGAGGCGCATTCATTGACACCCTTTATTTTATTTAATAACAGATTTTACTACAGTAAAAAATGTACAAATATTTCGATAGAATTTTTAAACAACCGATCACAAGGTACGAAAGTGGTACTTGGTGGAGTTGCCCTCTTTGTTGTTTAACGCCACTTTACAACTAAACGGTAAACGGCGGAATATTAAAATGCCAATCACCAGCTACCCACATTCCTGATAGGATCGGCTGTATTCAGAAGGATAGAGCTCAAGCTCTGATCCCTGCCGAAAAACTGAGATGGTAGGAACCGGGAATTAAATCCGAATCCTCCAGCAACGCTTAACTAGAAGACCATCCGGATACAGGGAAAAATTTAGTAATGATTATTGTGAATAAATGATTATTAAATGCTACAGATCACATCGATAATATTTTAAATTATTTTATCTTCATATTCTGGAAAGTTTAAATTTTTTCTCGATTTAAAATCATCTTTTCAAATTGCCTCATTGCCTTTCAAATAGAAATACTGCTTACAATAACTATAGATATAATACTTTGGCTAAATCCGTGGATATTGTATATTTCTATTTTTGGTTTTATAATCATAAGAGAATCCTCGAATTCCTTATAATCCTTAAAAGAGAATTTATTAAAAACCTGCGGTCTATATAAATCCCCAAATTTTCTGAGTTTATATAAATTAAAATTCTTCTATTTGAGAATTACCTTCAGCACGAAACTAAGAGATGCGAAAATTTCTGATATCAAGAACGAAATACAGTATAAACAACCGCGCACTGGGTACAGAAAGAAGGATAATGGCGGATAAATATTATTCCGATCGATATGAACCTCAGGATATAAACATGGGATAAAGATAAAAGATTTCCAGTAAGGAAAAACAAAGAAAAAGAAAAACATTTTCGAATTCCCGAAGTAATGTCGTTATAAAAAATATCCAAAAAATGTTACGTCTTCTGTATTTTTAATTTATTGGACTCGTCCTTAATTATTAATGATAGAATATGATAATACAGAGCAGAAAAAATGCTATGTATTAACTGTATACAATAATTAAAGTTAGAGAGTGCGATAAATTTTAATTTTCTTTTTACTGAGAAAAACTGCTGACCAAAAAATTCCATCATTTATTTTTATTTCATCCATAAAAACACAAAAAGAATAACGAAATTATAATTATGAATAAAAACCGAGGCAACACGCTGACTAACAATATTCAACCATGCCAATTCCCCATTACAAAAACTCCAAAAAAAAAGAAACTAAAGTTAATCCTTGTTGATACAATAATAATTATTAAATTCGACAGCTGCTCTGTAAATAAAACATCTAATTTTCTTAGTCCTGCAAAATGAATGGCTAAAAATTCGTTTCTTCTGGAGTTTCTATAATGAATATTCAACGAAAAAGGATTATTTGGTATATTTCCATTTATGAATAAAGAGGCCAACTCGATATTCGGTAGTTTAATTATATCAAAGACAATGTTTATTCCTAGCATCCATTTTATTCGGATTAAATACAGTATACACTATTAGTAAAAATGGCGTTTAGGAGCTGCAAAATAAAAAGTACAATATTTGTTTCGTATTTGAAGCGTTTCAATATTTCTATACTGTCGACAGTTTTGAACAGATGGAAGCGTACTTCATTTTTATCTGTTTAGGAGCTACAAAATAAAAAGTACAATATTTGTTTCGTATTTGAAGCGTTTCAATATTGCTGTACTGTCGACCGTTTTGAACAGGTGGAAGCGTACTTCATTTTTATCAAGGAGGATGTGGATTCAATTCCCGAGTAAACAGATAGATTTTTGTTCTGGTAGGAGTGCGGATTGGGCTGATCCCTGTCCTCTTTTACTCGAAGGCCGATCTCACTGGAGATGTGGAGATCTATAGCCTTCCGTTTAGTATAGATAGAGATAGAAAATAGCACCAAATTTAGAATACAATATACGTAGGCCTATTTCTTTTGTTCGATCGAATTTGCATAGATTACTGCAGAAAGCAGGCACGTCCTACGCTAATCTGTATTACTATATTCTGAGAAAGACTGTTCTGTTCCACAAAAGATGATAGAAACCAGAAGCGTATACTTCCATCACTACACATATATCCGTGTGCAATAAGGCGGCTTAACTAAATATAACCTAATCCATCACTACAGTTGATAGTAAAGCGAGGCAAAATGGCGTAGGATATGATAGTTTTGTATATATTATGTATATGTCTCGAATCTTAATCTACAGAAGAAATATCGAGTACTCTATAATTTGACATACGGATGGCTTCTATTAATTTCCCTCCAGAAAAAGTTTAATATTTTAGACGTGCTAATAATTTTATGGCATTTAATATATAAAATATAATTGCCAGAATATAAGTTCAGTATAATAATAAATTCTATGATAAAGTTATCAAGAAAACGATGTAGCAAAGTACTTTTGTGCAAAATTCATCATTCTGCATTTCTTGACTATTGTTTTAAAAGATAGCCTATATTCAAGAAAGTTAACATCTTCGCTAATTAATTTCATTCATTAATTAATGAATTAGCCAAACAAAAACGTAGACGTAAATATTTATATAAAAATGCAATAGATAACTTTTAAGATATATTTATACTGTATTTTTATTTTTAATAAAGCTTGTAAAAGCGAACTCAATGACATTTCATTTAATTCATACTAAATCAGGCTTGATCAACCTATATTATTCTACGTATTCTAAGATATTTAAAAGATCATATGCCATTACAAGCTATTTTTATTCGCTGTTCGTAAACCATAAATCTTATACGAACCACCAGTCCATAAAAATATTAATTTTGGTCTGTCACGGGTGAAAAAAGCTGATGGAACACTGATGATGTTAGTAATATAAAAATCATTCGGTGAGCCGTAAAGAACAACAGAGGCGGGTGGAGGTTGGCTAGGCTTATACTCATTGTTTACTAAGTAAAATAAGATCAAAAGCTGATGGAACACTGATGATGTTAGTAATATAAAAATCATTCGGTGAGCCGTAAAGGACAACAGAGGCGGGTGGAGGTTGGCTAGGTTTATACTCATTGTTTACTAAGTAAAATAAGATAATAAGAGAGGCAATTAGTTCTAGGCCTACAGGCGAAAAAAATTTTTAATCTGCCGTTTCATACATTTCTTAAGTAAAATGGAGGTGAAGTATCACTTAACTAATTTAGTACAAGAAGTTCCAGAGAGAATTAAAATTTTCTACTTTCCGAAGATGTAGGCAATTTACATTTATTTAGCAAAACCAAAACAAAACCAATGGACTGTAAATGCTAAAGCATTTACAGTCCATTGGTTTTGTTTTTTACCAACATAGATGTCACGAAGACATAATATCGTCGAGATGATGATATCATAGTGACGTTACGACTAATGTGTCATCGTGACGTCATAAATGTCGTGAAGTTTTGTGACGTCATCCATTGTTATGATGTCACATCGAGACTTTGGCGTCATTGTGTTAGATAGTGAGATAAGGCCACTGTTAAAAAATCAGGTAACCCATACGTTATCTTAACTTTGTGTTATTCTTACACTACTAACACGCAAAAATGGTTTGTACAGGAATGGTTGACGAGGGAGGAAATTTTTAGATATTATGTTTTTCCGAAGACGTGTTAAACCTTATCGAATATTAAAAAAACTCAGATATTAAAGGAATAAGTACAAAACATAGCCTAACATTTAAAGATTGCCTCCCGTTAACCATTCCTTCACAAACCATTTTTGTGTGATAATTCGGTAATAAAGCTTTCCGAATTTAAGTCATCAGACATTTTACGTTTGTTTTCGACAGTAGAATACGCCTGTTCATTTGTGCCATTAACTTACAGATCATTGATGTATGTAAGAAAAGTGGCACCGAATCCTGTTATCGCATCGTCCAGTCATCCATACTTTATTCTCAAGATTTATCTTGGAGACTGATTAAAACTATACGCATCATCGGCGCCATCAAAATTTTATTCCATACAATTAGCCACGGATATATTGATACTATACGTTACCGACACGAACGGTGATCAACCGTCATCCACCGACATTTTGGACCAGAATACAATACTTTGACGTTTCTGGTCAGGTGAATGACCAGCCACGTCACCCACCTGAGAATGGGAACAACAAATCCCCATTCTCAGGTGATCTAATCAACAGAGCCAATCTAACCCAACCTGTGGGTTAGATTGGCTCTGTTGATTAGATCAAAATGAATCAGGAAAACGAAAAGAACTAGTTTCGAGTCACCAAGTTTTACAAATATGTCATAAAATATTTCGTATAGTCAATTCATTCAGTCATATATCAGTAATTAATTACATAAAAAAAGAATTAATTACATTTAATGGAAATAATTAAAATGATTTTTGCCCCCAATGACTGTCTTATAAATAATTAATTAAGGCGGAGTGGGGTAAGGACGTACTTGGGGGAAATGCATTATCGGGATTTTTTTATTATAAGATAATCGAAATTTTGCTATTTGATATTGTAGTATTCTACTACAAGTTAATATCGATCTATCGACGTAGATAACTCACGATGAATGATGCGAATCCAGTATTTACATCGACTCTTACAAATGCGTCGCGTCCGAACAGCAAACAAAACTTTGACAGCATTTTAAAAGTGCTATAATTCTTAAGATAACTACATATTAGGAGATATTTTTTAATAAGTACGAAGAATATTGATTAAGGTTTACATTACGTAAACAATATTTTTTGACATTTCAAAAGTTTTTGAGAAAAACCCTGAAAAGCTCTTGCCCCGTAAATATTGTTACCTGGGGAAAGTGCCTAACAGCGCCATGGGGTAAATGCCTATCAGGCTGTTCTGGCCTCATAACGCGTTCAATTTTATTTTTTCGTGTTCTACATTTTAATCTGTTTATTAGTTTCTCTTTCTAGCATATAACATGGGTCGCAGCTACGTCAGAAAAACCAACATGGACGATTATTCAAAAGAAATGAACGGCATGCGAACGTTGTCCGAGATGACGATTGGTAAATGCAAAGATATCAATTAAAATTTTCGTATAAACCAGTTTTTATTCTATAAAAAGCATTTTGTCATATTTCACTATACCATCCCTCACATTTCACAAGAGGAACACAACCTCCGTCCCTCCATCCCTCCAACCTGTATGTTAAAGCCGATCGAAATCGGCTTTAATATACAGGTTAGGGGCCATCGAAAAGTGACCCGTGTGAAAGGTTTAGATCACTATGCCTTCGTTTTTAAAAAAATCGAGGTCAAATGTCATGACACCGGACCATACCGCTTATATACCTAAAAAATTAATCCCCTTTCAGCTAAACTGCTGGCGTAGTAGTTAAGGCGTTTGCATGCGGAACTGAAGGTTGTGAGTTCGAGTGTCGTTTACGTATTGTTTTTTCAAGTGAATAAATTAAAATATTACTAGCAATAAAATTTCAGACAAAATCAATTTTTTTTGGTCATAGTTACGTATGGGATAGCAACAATTCGACGAGTTGCTACTACCCCATACGTAAAGAGCTTCGAGCGCAAATGGATATATTAGATATCACCCGACGCATAGTGAATTACGATAATTAGAAAGTGAGAGTGATAAAGCGAGAAAGAGTCCGAACAATAATTGAAAAGTGATTTTGCCAAACGTAACTATGACAAAAAAAAACACTTTTACCTTGAAGTTTTATTGTTATTAATATTTTAATTTATTCACTCGAAAAAACAAGATACGCCAGCGAGACTCGAACTTACAACATTCAGCTCCGCATAGAAGCACCTTAGCCACTACACCGCAATTTCGTGTTGAAATAAATGTAGTTTTTTAGGCATATAAGCAGTGCGGTCCGGCTTTATGACATTTGACCTCGATATTTTTAATAACGAAGGCATAATGACTTAAACTCTTTTACAGGAGTCACTTTTCGATGGCCCCCAACCTGTAGATTAAAGCCTATCGAAATCGGTGGGACGGAGTTGTCCTCTGACATTTCAAGAGTTCAAATCTCGTTTCTTTAACAAAGAATAACTCTAAAACGAAGCAACTTATCATAATGCGGTAAAAAGCATTTTATTACAAATTTGTTCTTAATTCTGCTCGTGCCAATTAAGGTGCATAAATAAACTTCAAAAGTTTTTTAACTTGCAGGTATGCTCTTACCTCGTTTCGGGTTAAGTGCGAATAGCTGACATTTTGTACAATTTTGTCGCAAATTTAAATTTTTCAAAAATGATTTAAACGGTAATAGGTGCGCAATCCGATTGTTAATGACCCTGCCAAATATTTATACGATCGGTTAAAATCCTTTTTTTTCTCAAATTTCAAGAGTTCAATCCTTTTTCCTTTAACAAAGAATAACTCTAAAACGAAACAACCTATCTTAATGTGGTAAAAGGCATTTTATAGTAGATTTGTTCCTGATTCTGCTCGTGCCAATTAGGGTGCGTAAATAAGCATCAAAACTTTTTTAACTTGCACGTACACTCTTACCCCGTTTCGGGTTAAGTGCGAATAGCTGACATTTTGTACGATTTTGTCGCAAATATAAAATTTTCAAAAATGATTTAAACGGTATTAGCTGTGGAATGCCATTGTTAACGACCCTGCCAAATATCTATACGATAGGTTGAAATACCTTCGTTTAAAGTCCAACTTTGTAAAAACCTTGTGCACTTACCCCACTCCGCCTTATGTATAATTATATTAATTTATTTTAATGAATTTTGTAAAACGGAAAGTCCATAATAATACAGTGAACTGACACTTGGCCAGTGATTAGTAAAAAATCATTTTATAAAGAGTAATAATCAAATCTAACTTCATCATTACTTTTTATAAAAATATTTAGCCTTAATTTTTTTCGAATAAAGGTTTATAGATTCAAATTCTTTGCTGTTTTGATTTCCTAAAGAAATCTTTTCATCTAAATTTGTACGAGCATAATTTTTTAATTACATATTTAAGTATATTAAATTTCAAATTTTCTACATGGACTAGAGCGGTAACCAGGATCAGGTAAGCGTGGGTTTCGGTGTAGAAACTGAAGGGATCATTATTAAAAATATAATATATAAAATATTATATTTTTAGATATTTAGCGTCACACAGATTTTCAACTCCTGTCTTTTTTGAAGAAAAGAATGTATTTTTATCAAATCTGACCGAGCGAGGCAAGTTCAGACAGGAGCGGTGAAGCGATGAACCACAGCATCATCAGGATGTAGACTACGCTTCACCAAGATGGCAAATTAATAAATACAAAAATTTTGGGGAAGCAATTGTACATCTCTTTAATTTTTCAGTTGCGGATCAAACCATCATCCTGTTTATCCATTATGCTTTACCATGAGTGACGGTGAAGTTTCGACTAGGTGAATTCCATGCAAAATACTGGGTTCCATGAGAGTGATGTTATGGAGCCACGCTAAGTGTAACGTCAATCGGCTGGACAGCCGCCCTTCCTCATTATTTTACCATACAGATGCAGCCGCTCACTAACCATTATTAACTGGGGTTACGATCATTATAGGGAAGTAGGCAACGATAAGCGTAAAATTAATAAGTGGGGTCAGAAAAAATTATTTTAATTAAAAATATGTTGGCTAAATGTAAAAATGTGTATTTATAGAGATCTTACGAATAGAGTAAAAAATATCTCCATAATTAATAATAGCATTATTTACTTCCAGCAACTCAACTATAGCCTAAATAGTAATTTAATCAAACTTTCCTTTTTATCCAGTAAATCAGCTTATCTAAAAATTTAATCAAATTTTCCCACTGGCGGTTTGATACTAAACTTTTTATTATTTTCTAATTATATATTAAGTTTATATAAAAATATTTACTAGGTAATTCTGGAAAAGGAAATGATGGAGAGAAAAGGTTGGAATAATTTTCTAATCTGGATACTGGTGGAAGAATAAGTTGGCTAGAAAAGTTTTAAAAGATATTCCGCCAAGCTAGCGTTATAGGCAGTTAATTTTAATTTAATGAGGATTAAAAGCTAGAATGAGAAATTAAAACCCCCCATCGCGATAGGGAAATCCAGCCAGCCACCAACCATTACACGGTGTCCTGGATAAATGCCACCATCATCACTAGATACAGGCTAAGGGATGGGAAAGACGGGTGATGGCGAGCGCTGACGCTGACAGGCGAACTTAGCTACCCAGAAAACAGGTATCAAGTATGTATACACGCAAAATTTTAAATAAAATTGAAATTTCAAACCAGTGGAAGACTTTCTCTTGGTCGGATGTCGGGTTTCTTTTTGTTTTACTACCACGGAGAAAAAGTGTGGCCCAGACCACTGGCCAATTTCGTCCGTCCGCCATTATTAACTCTAGAGTAAAGTATTTTTCTCCGGGGAATCATAGATAATATTTATGTGTTATTAGGACGGCACTAGCCACCAGGTTACTATAGTTGCGATGAAAGAAAGCAGTAATTATAATAAATCACTGAGTAGATAGTGGGACGAAAGAAATTCATTAACTAGAAAGATCTTATATCATTTATTTTTTAACCAGGGGTAGAATTGATTATATTTCAAAAATAAACATTTTTACTTATTTTTCCATGTTAGATATTAACTAAGGAAAATCGTCACGATAAAAATCCATGCGATAGAAAATATGGTCCCAGTTGGATCGGACCGGTCGACTGTCACCGTCCACTTTTTCCCGTCTACTACGACGGCTGAGAATATTTTCCCTATATCTTACGGGACCGTAGTCGATGATACGGGTGAAACTTCCAATTTTCGGTTTTATTTCTATTTTATCGTTTTCAAAAACCACTCAAACGATCTAAATAGTGGATGGGGCTCCATTCTATAGTATCAGTTTAGCGGCGACTAATTGTTTATAGCACAATAATATTTGGAAGATTTAAAAAAATTCGATTTATGGAATTCTAAACATTTGACGGAATCTAAACTGTAATAAAATGATAGATAGGTTTATTAAAGAAATGGGAACACAGTATTCTATCCATATTTGGACGATATTCCGCCTAGCTAAATCTGTAGTGGGATGACAGCTGACAGCAGCCGCAACTATAGGCTCAGGTATCACTCCAACTAAGACATCCCTATCGATACATGTCTATCTAGAGTAAAAGACACTACTCACCATCCTCTAATCAATCAACGAAAAAATTTCCTCGCTATATTCTCCCCATCAACCAATTCCAAAATTTATCTACCCTATTCTGCATTCCAAAAATAGTATGGAAATGTTCAACAGGGAGGAAAAGGACTTTAACGACGATTTTTACTACCATTGTATCTCTACCGGCCAGAGGATTAGCAGTAGTCGAAGGAGGAAGAGAATCGATTCAATACAACCTAGTACTAGCCAATATATAAGGACGAACAGCAGTTAGTAACTGTTAGATTTCGGTATTGTTTAAAAGAGTTTCGAACGGATGGCGCCCTCCCACTCCGCCGGACTGAATGGAGAAACGAGCCATCCACTCTACCCAGCTTTACCACCGCTATTCTGGACAGGAGGATTTACTAGGATGAAGCGCCAACTTATTTACTAAAGTTGTCAGCGCGGTCGAGATAACACACTCTTCTGCGCTGAGAGCTGCTTCCCCGCAACTCTCCTGTCACTCGGAGTTACAGCTAGCTCGGGGAATTCGCACCGACTTTTAAAAAGCTTCTTTTAAAAATAAGATTTATCTGAGCCTCAATAAGTTTTCTGGCCCGAGGCTTGATCATTCAGTATGAAAATGTGGTTGGGCTGACTCTGTTCCCTTACCGCTTTTCTCGAGCCTGGTTTATATATACTTCGTGACGTTTCGTTCCGTTCGTATCTATTGGCGCGATTCTGTTCCTTCTCATGATTCATAGCACAAAGATGCAGTTCCGTTTACTGGCTGTTCGCTATTCAAAGGCGCCAACAAAATTTCGATTCTTGTTCACTCTCGATGTCATTCTGTTCGTTTAGAGGTTCGTTAATATTAAGATAATAATATCTGTACCTTCAATATGATCATCGATTAAAGGTTAAATGTTTTACCAATAACAGCACGGTAATTATAGAAAAGTGAACTGACTGCCATTGAAATATCCGTATGATGACGTAATAATCCGTTAAGCACACTTCGTCGCTCGCCAAATTGTCGATTTCTCGCACGTGCTGTGCAGTAATCATTTTCGGCTTATAAGATGCGGAGCGATTTTTAAGAATATTTATAAAGGAAAAAAGTGCATCTTATAAGCCGAAGAATAGGGTAATTTAAATAATATACAAGAATTAAATGTAATATTAGGCTTATCCATTTCAGAAATGCAATAATTTTTACTTCCATTATACATATCGGATTATATTAAATGCCTGTCTGTTTCTTTTACAGATTAATTATAAGTTTTATATGAGAAATTAAATAAAATATTTTAATTAGATGAAGAATGTCAAAAAAAGATGAAAAAATAAAAAATATCAATTCGTGAAGGAAAAGAAAGGCAGAAAAAAAGATATTACCATCTGACACATGCGTAACACTGAAGGAACTTTTTTTATGACATCACGAATTTTTATTAAAATTTCTCTTATCCAAGAAAGTGTGCAAAATGCTTTTTCAATAAATGAATTAGTAACCTTTTTAAATTATTTATCCTGGCCATGCCATTAATAATGGTAATATGCCTATAATATCAGTAAAGAATGATTATCGAGATGCAAATGAAAAGGACAATTGTACAGACTTCATATCTATGACTGTTCCATCGAGTTCTTCATAACCACATATTTCAAATGATAAAATAATTGCAGAAACTTCTTATACATAAAGAAAACAAAAAAGTTATTAAAACTAAACTAACAAAAACTATATAAAACGTTAAAGAAAAAGATCTCATTGTCTAGTTCCCTTATTACTTTTAGCCTGGCTACTTATCTAAGAGGTATGCTTCCATCAACAAGAGAAGAATTAAAATAAAAATTGAACAGATTATATATCCACAAGAATTTTCAAAATAGTGTTTTTATGCATTTCTTTCTCCTATATTGTTTATGATTAATTTCAGCTTTGTATAAATATTATATGAATAATTTTCATTGAAAATAATTTTTATCGTTAATTAATTAAATTATATAATTCTTATAAGTAAGTGTCATTTTCTATATTTTCTCTTCATGAATCTTGTATCCATAATCCGGCACATGAAAATAAAGAACAGAAATATTTAGAAAAATATTGAATAAAGCTTGTTCTCTCTCTTTCTTTTTTTTAACAAAATGTACATAAGAACCAACTTTTCACTTCGCATGGCTAACATTTAGGAAGCGAGTAACTACGTGTTTGCAATTACCGATTACCATTGACTAGTAGCGAAACTGGAAAGTAAGAATCTTTTTACCTATGAATATCTAAACGGAACAGAACGAGCCGAATTTTTGCCACCAACAACGAATCAGAACTGTAGCGACTAACGGAAATGGACTATAAACAGCCATTACCCAACATCAGGAATCGATAAAATTCTTTTCTTTGTCTAGTAATCCAACTAGAGAAAATTCTATTCGCCAGCCTGAATTATTGATAAATTCTCTTCCGACATTTTAAAAATTTCACCTTTCGCCTTTTTTCAAATAATTTCCTTCTACTTGGAGGAGGATGCCGGAGCGGATTTGCCCATCATCCTGCTTCGGGTGGGATCTAGACTCCTCACTCAGTCATAAAAAATACTAAAAATAAAAATAACACATACCATGTACCGGTAAGTCTGAAAAGCCAATTCTCAGATCTGATCTCTTCACCGTTCGACGCTAGCTGCCAGAAAATATGTATCTAACTTGTAAGTCAATATCCGACACAATATCATCCGCCCGCATGTTATTTATTTTCCTTACTCCTTTTTTCCTCTATGCCTATCATCTACAGTACATTTTTTCATTTTCTGCGTAGTTTTACGCCTCCTTCCATTCGATGAATACGAAGTGGTGCGGGCATTAGTGTTGACTATGGATTGTCCACACTCCTGATGGAGTCAGCCATCCAGTGTTGGATTTAAGGTGGATGTGGCTCCTAAGCAATAACTTCTAAAAGGCCTTTCTACTGACTAAATAGTTTTTAGACTTATCAAAAAACTTGTATAAAATATTTTATAAAGAACGATACAACCATAATAACAATGTTTTTCACACAGAAAACAATATCAATTAAACTAATAACATAATAAAAAAGACGTTATTTTAATTTATTTTTGTTAAAAGAGAAAAATGAAATTCAATTATTTGTTTGTTAGAGATAAATAAAATTTTATACTGTAAATATTTGTGTATTGTTTGTGTCGAGTAATCTCCTAAATGATAAAAATTATAAATGACATATTTGGCACAAATCATTCTTATGTTCCCACTTAAATAACCGGGCTATTCAATGTTTGTTAGAGCAAGCATTCTAATTGTTAGTGAATATCGAATAATAGACAAAATTTATTTACTTATTCAAGAGATGGCGCTGTATAAAAATTGTTCGGCCTGGAAAATTTGTTTTCTGTTGATATAGCTTAAATAATATAGTTAAAAGTTAACAAAACGTGTAACTTGTTTTCCCACACTTAATTTTTCTTCACAATTAAATAATTTTTTATTAATGTATGTAATTTTGTCTTAATAGATGGCCAAATAAAAGTAAATTTCAAGATTACTGATTAACGAATGTTATTCGAAAAAGCGAAAAAACAGTAAAATTGAATGTTTAATTAATTAAATTAATTTTAATAAT
>AYEL01091105.1:0-55334 GCA_000484575.1 Olivierus martensii | reverse complement strand
GATAATAAAAATTTTAATTTAACTATATAATTAATGTTTATCTAGTAAAAAATAAGTGATTAATAAATATCTCTAAATCAATAGGAATCAAGGGATAGATAAATGTTTATCTAGTAAAAAATAAGTGATTAATAAATATCTCTAAATCAATAGGAATCAAGGGATAGATAGTTTTTATTAAGAGGCAGTCTATAATAAATTATATTAATTTTTAATTATTTGTTTCACTATTAATTAATTAATTTATTTAATAATTATAAATTTTCTTGGAAAAAGTTTTCTATTAAGTTAATCTCGCTCGATTTGCTCTTCTTTTTTTTTCAATTAATATTTTAAATACATATATAGTAAAGACAATCTGTTGTCAAAACAACACAAATTTAAATGTTAATTATAAAGGCTAATTAAACACTAAATCTTTATGAACTAACAAAGTATAGAAATTATTAATATTATGTATTAAGTATACATTTTAATAACATCATTAAAAATATCTTAACGAACACACAATATTTCATAAATCTCAGAACTTTATACAATATCTATTCATAAAGTGTTTGGTTAAATTCATAAAATGAAATCCGTTAAATATTTTAAGTATCAAATAAAACTATTAATCAATAATTTTATAATCATTATAACTTAATATCAATTTAAAATTCTTTGCTTTGCGCCTTTTCTTTGCAGATTTTGCAACAAAGAGGAAAGCACTCTGTATCACATCATAATATAATATTTTTAACGAGATAAAGGAATTTTTTGCAAATTTAGATTTCGCATTGTTTATATTATTCTAATTTTCGTATATTATTTAATAATATATCTAAATTCACTATTTATAAATTCAGAAACATTCTTATTGCTGTTTTTGAATCTATTGATTAAGCGATTGTAAATAATTATATATACATTAATGCTTGTATCAAATAATATTCTGTAATTAATAAGCTTTTTATTTTTAATATATATTTATCTTTTTTCTTCTTTTCTTAATTTATCCTTTTGTTTCTGACTAAATTTATTATTATTATTTGTCTTTATATTTGTTATTCTTCATTTTTTACCAGGCTTTGTTTACAATTTTACTATAATATTGTAAATATTTTTGATCTGTTTAGTTGAATAAACTAAACAGATCAAAAATCAGAAGTAAATGAGTTCATAATAAAAGTATATGCATATTTCTAAATTTTTATCAATAATTAACATAAATGTATTTAATGAATATCAAGTAATTGTTTCATAATGCGATTGTTTATGAAAGCTTTATTTTTTAATATATAATAGTTTTATCAATTATGTTTATATTTAAAATAGTAATTATTATTTTTGAATAAAAAGTATATTATAGTGATATATTTAATACTTTTAAACTTACATTAATTAATTTAGTATGTTTAATATTGCCATATAAATAAGAAATGGGCTTATCATATATAAAAAATTTAAAGAATTTGTAAAAATTAATTGCAGATTAATGAAAATATTTTAGCAATATTATAAAATAAGTACTTATTCTTATCTATTTTTTTCTATATACTATCTTTTAATTAGTATATAAACAAAAATTTTCTTTGTAATATTTGTTGTATTAATTCTGTATGCATTTCAAAAGTAAGAACATTTTTTTAAAGAATTCATCATTACTTCTCATATAAAATATTTAAAAACATCTAAACAAATAGCTAAATTATTTACACTTTACAGTATATTATTTTTTTCTGTATAATTTATTTTTATTCTTTTTGCTACATCAATCTTTTTATCTATTATTTTAAAGCACTGACAAGCAGCAGAGTAATTTACTTCAAACTTGTCAGATTTGTCAGTGCTTTAAAATAATAGTATTAATAAGAGTTAAGCAGTTATTCGTTAGCGATATACATATATTTACATCTCTACGTTTAGCCCATTTCGAATTATCACTCCCAGATTTCATTCAATTCTTATGCCAATATTTCATTCATTTTTTACTTTAGTTTTTCTGAAGATTCATTAATTTGTTATCCAACTACTCGTAAATTTTATTAACGATATTTTCTGAATATAACTGATCAAATTTCAATAAATATTCTCTTCATATTTTAATCTCAAACATCTAAATCCGTATATTTCGTAATAAATATTATAAATTAAATTTAAATTAATGCTTCTCGTGATAATTATTTGTAGTAGAAAGTTTTATTATAAAAATTAAATCACGTTTTCTTTTTATTGTGTGCTAATAATGTCTTCAGGAAATATCAATTATTTCGAAGATTAAACACTTGATACTGAATTTTCGTTTACTTCGATACAGTATTACAAGTTATCATATCTGAAATTACTATCAGAAATAAGTATGTTTACTTTCTTAGATTCAATCCAATTCTAAAATCTCCAAAGAAAAGTGGTACAACATAATAACGAAAAGATATTTCATCCATAACTCATCCTGTAAGCATTTCTGATAGTAAATTTTAAAGTGACTGAAACTTTCAATAAAACGGAAAATGCCAACATTACAACAGATTAATCATACTTTAAAGAGCATGAATGCAATTTTTTTCATTTCAACACGAAATTAAAAAAAGTGTTTGCTATAAGCTTTCTGGAAATAATATATTATCGTATAATAAGTTATCTCCAGAACTACGAGTATATCTTTCATAAATATGTAAACAACTAGTAGATGCTGTGACATAAAAATTACTTATATTGAACTGCAACTGAAAAATAATTCGAATAAATTTCTAATTTTGAATGTGAAAGTTTCATTTATTATATATAATCTTCTACAAGTCACTTTGTCCACTTTTGCTAGATTTTATTATGAACAACATTATCATCACATTCACATCCCACGTAACTGTAACTCCATTTTCCATATGATCTGATCTGATTATATTTCAGTCAATGATATAAATTTTTCTTTCAGTTCACCAAATTCTGTTTATCAAATTCGACACTTTTTTTTACTACAAGTTATTTAAGGCACAATATCTAAGAAAATATAAAAAATTCAAACTTATACGATAAACTTATCGTGAAGATGAGAAAGGAGAAACGTAAATCGAAATATGATGAAAATACGAAAAATGTATTGTTAAGTATTCGAGTTATAGCCATTATAATGCATATGGATAGATAAATTTGCAGAGTTTGAATTAATAAATAAATGAATATATTAATTATTATTTAATCTCCATTTTTATTTTCAAAGAAATAAAATAACATTAATTTTTCCAAAGTATTTTGATATGTAGATCAAAAAATATAACAAAAAACTTTTGATAAAATTGAGCAAATGTTGAAGTTCAGTTTTAAAGTAATTCACATATAAGTTTATACTTCGTCTGTTTAATTTTAATTAATTTTCATTTTCTCTTCTTCATCATTTAAATAAATAGAAAAAATTCAATAGAAGCTAAATACATTTCGTTTATATTGAAAAGACAATATATTGAACCAATTTACATTAAATTTTCATTCATTATATGAAGATTTAATTAATTTTCTTTTTGTAGCTAACCTAATAAGTTTTTTTATCTCTTAATTACTTTTGTGTGAAACTATGTTAAACCATGATTATGTATTTCCTGAAAATTCATTATTATATATTGAATATATAAACGAATTATCATATTATTCAATATTCATTATAATAATGTTATGCGAGATATTTTCAGTTTCAGTAATATTGCCGATGGCCTTTCCAAATTAATTATAAACATGTATAACATTTAAGGTTGAATACAGCTTACTAATACTCATTAATGGATGTACTCAATTAGTGACGATATTGTTTATTGTCTCTATGTTATTAAAACCACTCTAATTCAGATACGAGTATTTTAAGATAGTAACCATAACATATGTTCGAATTAAGAATCTATTCGGAATTTTCAAATTCTCAAAAATTCTAATTTAAAAATGATAATATTGAAGTGAACATATATTAGACAGCTTCAGCAAGGCGTTGACAAGAACGTGAATGCGAAGTAGAATGACGTCATTGAGTTCACGTTCCATATGTGCGTTTGTAAAAGAAATTTACTTCAGCATGACGTTACTTCCCTTAACTTCCCCAAACAGCGTCACATGTATATGACATCATATTCGTTTAATATGCTTGCCCAGAACACGAACATCAGGGTCCGTGGCTAGTTGATTCGCTTTCTGTTTTATCAAAATCACTTCGATAATAACTAGAAAAATATTTAGATCAAATAAAAATGAAACAAAGCTTTTCTACTCAGTGTGAGGTATGCAGAAATCACGTTAAAAAATATGGTATAAAAGTAGGTCTTCGAGTTATGATTTTTAACGTTTTTAAAACAAAATTTAATTATCGTATCATAGATACAAGTCTAAGGAACGTGCCTACTAAAAGATCTGGCATTATATTTAGTCGTTTAGTCACAATAAACATAGGTAATCTCCAACGTGAACCTTCCTGCCTAAGCGTCGAATTTTCCATTTTCGACGTGTAGAACGCAAATGAATGACGTCAATATAGAACGTTTTCTTAACTCACGTTTGGACATGAAGAATTCTCTAGCGACGACTCGAATGACACTATGATTTCGTCATTCCAGCGATCTACGTCATTCTCGTTCTACACGTTCATGTTGCTGAAGCTATCTAATGCTAGAGATCAAACTTCTCTTATTTTGCAGAAAAACAAAAATAAATAAATTTGCATCAAATTTCTGTTGAATTATTACTTCTACATTTCTCATTTATGTTATCATTGTCATCTATGTATTTCACATTATTGATATATAATGATAAATAATAATAGAACAATGTATTTCTCATGAAAATTTATCGATTAATTGCTATTATGACATACAAAATTATAACAAAATGATCCAGAAAGAACTAAAATTGCCTACTTTCCAAAGATGTCATTTATTTAGCATTCGGAATCCACTGATTTTGTGTATCCAATTTTAACGCTTATTTAAACAGATTAACGTCAAAATGATGTTACATCATCGATAGGGTGACGTCATGGTGACATCTTGTACTGTTACGTCATTAATACGTCATAAATATCTCTGTTTTGTGATGTTATCCATTGTTGCATCATGATGTTGTCACAGCGCGATTGTGATGCAATTATGATCGATATTGAGAAAGACGATGCTGTGTTTAATAAATCAAGTAAGTTATATGTTACTCCTGCACTGCTAACACTTAACGCCATCTATTGATAATAATATAAAACCAAACCAATTAAAATTATAATAAAAATGAAATTATATCCTTCACAATTAATCGATGCTATAGAATTAAAGGATGCAGTTCGAGATATCCTTTAATGTCAGAATGTCATTACCGAATTTTATGAAAATCTGATAATTAGTTCAAAAGTTATTAGGGGGGGACAGATAGTGATTGGCTCGATCTTATAAGCCTCCATTTCCTTCCGAAAGTAAGCTAAATAACTGTTGTTATATTATTTTTTGTTAATATGATCTCCAGATATTTATATTTAATTATATTGTATGTATTAAGCATATATACTAGATTTGTATAATTAAATATTATAAAAAAAAAATTAAAAATTTAAGTAAAGTTTTCTACGAAAAAATTCTATATCATTTACAGTCTATACTAATATAGGTATTACATTATATTTATGAGTGTTTTTCTTTGTAAATAACTTAGGTTTAAATCGTATTGCTCTTTTCCCATAGAATACTTTGTCTGAATTTTGATTATTTTTTCATAATATATAAACATTATAAAGTTGTTTTGTGAAAAAAATCTTTATAATATTTACTTGTGAAAAAAACAACTTTATAATAACTTCATATTATTTAAAGTTGTTTGTGAAAGTCCCATTGGAATGCCAACAATAGCAATTGAAAGTTATTGTAATAAAATCGGATCAATTTCAAAAAAGAATACTCCAGCGCTTTCATAAAGAATTTGTCCGTCAGATCTTTGATGAAACTTTGTAGAAATATTCGGACGAGTAGAATATCATTATGCAATGAGTACATGAGTATAATACAGTCCATTATCATTTTTTTCAGTTAATGGGGCCTAGGCTATAATGCTGTTTTGAAATTTTTTGAAGCCTCAGTTTTGCCTTAAAAAAAAATAGAAAATTGTTAAATATCAGTGTATAATACATCACATTTACTATTACTATGCCAGAATTCGTTATAAAATATACATCCATTATCGTGTAATGATACTTTAAACAATCTTAAATTTTCAATTACAGTGTGACATTTATTGATTTTTCGGAAAAACTGTAATAACTAGTTAAATTCTACTTATTGTCCTATGTAGGCTACACTAAGTTTTTTTCAAAATCAAATGAAAGGAGAGATTCTCTATGGAAATGAAATAGATTCCTTTCAAAAGATTGAAATTTTACCGAAAGGATGAAAACACTATTTTATTTTTGTGATTCTATAATTTATAACATAACATATATAACATAATAAATATAATAAAACTCTGCCCAAGAAGCCATATGGCTGACTGGCCAGTCCCAAGCCTGGATAAAGGAGGAGGGTTGGCGTCAGGAAGGGCATCCGGCCATAAAACACCCTGCCAAGTCTATTATGATGAGTGGTACCTATGATCTAGATAATGCTAGGGCGTTCTCCGTTGGAGATGACGCGCAGTCCCTTAGGCGCCCGAGGGCTGTGAGAAGTAGGCTAGGGTTATCGCATCAAGAGCAGATGCGACTAAAAAGCTAGCTCGAAGACCTCTACTTTTAAGAATTGCATCACTCAACGTAGGCACCATGAGAGGAAGAGGAATGGAAATTGACGACATGATGGAAAGAAGAAAGATCGATGTCATGTGTGTACAAAAAACAAGATGGAAGGGGGACAAGGCAAAAGAACTGGGAGAAGGTTACAAGATTTTGTATAGCAGTTCTAGTAAAGAGGGCAGAAATGGAGTAGGGATCATCACCTCACAAAAGATGAAGGAAAACATCAGAGAAGTAAGTCGCAGACGTGACAGGATTATGAGGATGAAGCTGGACATAGGAGAAACAATCTATGTTGTTAGTGCCTATGCGCCACAGCTTGGTACAAGTATGGAGTGAAAGATACTTTTGGAAAACTATGGATGAAGAACTAAGACAACTGGAAGAGAAAGATAAAGTTATTATCGGTGGGAACCTTAATGGACACATTGGAATCAATAACAGAGGCATAGAAAGAATTCATGGAGGGGCATGGTTTTGGAGATAGGAACCAGGAGGGTGAACAGATCATTGATTTTGCTGTGGCTTTCGACTTTGCCTTGGCCAACTCTTTCTTCAACAAGAAAGAAGAGCACTTGGTCACCTTCAAAAGTGGTGGAAATAGCACACAGATTGACTACTTTCTGTACAGGAGAAAACATCTGAAGGAAGTGAAGAATTGCAAAGACATCCCCAGTGATCACATGGCAACACAAGCGCCCAGTGATCACGTCCAATGCTTATGGATCTCCACCTCTTGAGGCCTGCAGGCAGAGAGAAAGTGAAAGACTAAGGTTAAGGTGAGAAAGACCAAGTGGTTCAAACTAAAGGACACAGTTTTGAGAAACAGATTTAAGGGAACTGCCCTGCAGAGAGTTTCCATGGACTTTAAGGATGTTCAAGAGTGGCGGAATAGAAATTCAGAGGCCATCAGGTGTACTGGAAGGAAAATCTTGAGAGAAAAAACAGGAAATTGTTGGGAAAACAAGGAAAGCTGGTGGTGGAACCAGGAAGTGCAGGCAGCAGTACAGGAGAAGAGAAAGGCAAAAAAGAAGTGGGACTCAACACATACTCCAGCAGACCTAGAAGTCTTTAAGGTCAGGAATAAGCAGGCAAAGAAGAATGTGGCACAGGCAAAGGCCAAGGCATGTTAAGAATTGTACGATGACCTAGAAACGCCGGAAGGACAGAAGAAAATATATAGCATTGCCAAACACAGAAGCCAGATAAAAGCAAAAGATATTAAACACATCAAGCAGATCATGAGGAACACTGGGAAGATACAGGATAGACGGAAAGAGTACTTTGAGGAGCTGCTAAACGTCGAGAATGAACGAAAGTACCATGACAATGGAATACTAAATGAGGGATTGACAAGAGACATCACAAAGAGTAAAGTAAAGGCGGCACTGAAACAGATGAAAAATGGGAAAGCAGTATGGCTGGATGGAATCCCAGCTGAGGCCTGGAAGGTCTTGGAGAAGAAGGGCTGGACCTACTACGGCACCTCTTGGAGAAGATCTATAAATTATACAAAATAGTATGTTTTTTTCTAACTAACTTTCAATACAATAACTTTTTTCAAGTATTATTTTAATAATTTTATGCTATAAGTTTACTAAATATATAAAAAATTAATAATTTAATTTAAAAATTATTATACTCATTATTAAGTATTAAAGAATATCATTATTATATTCGAAATAGAAAAATACTTAATTTAATTTCCTATTTTTCAAACGTAGTCATATCTTTGAATCTAAAACATTGTGACTGTAAAGGATCAGTGTACAGATATATGCAGGCATTGATAAATTCATTATTTTTTGATAAAGGTATTTTTATATAAAATCTGTCAAAATTGTCAAATTGTATACACTGCAATGAAAGTGTGAAGCTTTCACTCTAGGATATTGAGAATTATAAGATCATCATGCTGCCTAATACTTTTGAAATATTTAATTCATTTTCATGAAATTCAGTAGGACCGTTCCGTCATTAAACGTGATACAGTTACATCTTTTAACACTCAGCTTCAACGATTTAAATATTCTAATTTGGAAATTTTTCTTTCTGATTTGATTGATTGATTTTTATGAAATTCAGTAAATGGTTCAGATCATCAAAGTCAACTTTAATATAAGTTAATTAAATCTGCATCTTCATCTACTTAAAAATGACGAACGTGCAAACTTCTAAGATTTTCTCTAATAATTACTGAATTATTTAATAGATTTTTATGCATTCATATATAGAAATTATACCATTACACTTCCCCTTAAGAAATCCAATTTACAAAAGATGAAGGTGGCAGAAATGAGAATGTTAAGTTGGATGTGCAGAGTGACACAGCAGACAGGATTAGAAATGAACACATCTAAGGATAGTGAAGGTTACGGATATTGCAAGTAAAATCCAATAAAGTAGATTAAGATGAGTTGCAAGTAAAATCCAAGAATTAGATTAAGATGGTTTGGCCAGATAATGAGAAGAGATGAGGACTACACGGGCAAAAGACTTATAAACATGAAAGTTGAAGGAAGGAGGAAAAGAGGACGACCCAAGAGAAGATGGCAAGATATCGTGGATGACGATCTGAGATCAAAGGGTCTCAGAAGGGAATAGACAAAGAACAGAACGCAATGGAGAAAGCTCATCAAAACAGCGACTCCGTATTGAAATGGAAAGAAGCTTTTTGATAATGACAACATAATAACATCTTATAATATAATTTTATTTGATATGGTTAATTTATAGATACTGTAATTATAAATTATACAAAATAGTATGTTTTTTTCTAACTAACTTTCAATACAATAACTTTTTTCAAGTATTATTTTAATAATTTTATGCTATAAGTTTACTAAATATATAAAAAATTAATAATTTAATTTAAAAATTATTATACTCATTATTAAGTATTAAAGAATATCATTATTATACTCGAAATAGAAAAATACTTAATTTAATTTCCTATTTTTCAAACGTAGTCATATCTTTGAATCTAAAACATTGTGACTGTAAAGGATCAGTGTACAGATATATGCAGGCATTGATAAATTCATTATTTTTTGATAAAGGTATTTTTATATAAAATCTGTCAAAATTGTCAAATTGTATACACTGCAATGAAAGTGTGAAGCTTTCACTCTAGGATATTGAGAATTATAAGATCATCATGCTGCCTAATACTTTTGAAATATTTAATTCATTTTCATGAAATTCAGTAGGACCGTTCCGTCATTAAACGTGATACAGTTACATCTTTTAACACTCAGCTTCAACGATTTAAATATTCTAATTTGGAAATTTTTCTTTCTGATTTGATTGATTGATTTTTATGAAATTCAGTAAATGGTTCAGATCATCAAAGTCAACTTTAATATATGTTAATTAAATCTGCATCTTCATCAACTTAAAAATGACGAACGTGCAAACTTCTAAGATTTTCTCTGATAATTACTGAATTATTCAATAGATTTTTATGCATTCATATATAGAAATTATACCATTGAAGATGATTTTAATCACAAATTTTAATTCCATATCTTTAAATATTTTAATACTGTTTATCTAGCAGGTTTAGTAAATAGAAGATTACTTCTTTCCAGAATTGCTTCAAATACAAAATCACAGTATAAAGTATCGAGATTGAAAAGATAATTATTAAAATATTGCAGATAGTTTGTTATAAACAATAATAAAATCATATATATTAAAAGATAACTATTATTACAATAAATAAGTAAATATATTCATTATTCTATCTTTTTTATTGTTTTAAAAATTAATTTTTGGAGTTATGAAAACCTCTTGATTTATTTATTTGTGTTTGATATTTATTCTACCGTGATTCAATTTCTGTTTATTGCACATACAATAATGGATTAACTATGTGCATATATATATATATAATTATAGTTATACATTAACTATCTACACATTAACTAGCACTCAGATTTTAATGGCCAATCAAAGGAATAATTTATTTTCTCTACATACTATATAAAAAATCAGAGGGTAAAAAGTGTATTTGATTAATTTTTGCCTATGATTTTAAATTTAAACAATAAAGATTAACAAATGTTCCAGTTAATATATAGCTTTCAAACATATCCATTAATCAATTAATATTAATTAAATGTCAAATAAATCTATTAAGTTGAATATCAACAATTCCATATGGCACTGAACCATTTCGACATTCATAGTTAGTAAATTTTAGTTTTTGATTTGGAATTGTTTACTGAAAATAGAAATTTGGAGGATGATCTCAAACTTTTAAGTTGTTATCATATTAAAATATATTTCAAAAGTAATTATAAATTTATATTCAACAATTATTAATCGTAAATTATTTTTTATAATAATTAAACTTTTAGCATCATTCTCCTAATATTTTAAAAATGAAGATCATTATCTTCTTCAGAAATTAAAAACGTTAATCTCAAAAAAAAAAATTTAATAATAATCAAACTTTATAGCAATCTATTAATTTTATTATATTATATTATTATTGTAATAGATTTAAGAAAGATTTATCCGTAATATTTCTGATTTTAAAAAAAAAATTGAATATCTTAATTATTACTGATAATTTTGCATAAAAATTGTCAGAGGAAATAAGGATACATTAAGAAAATTATAAGGTCTGATCAGTTTGATTGTCAGATATGAATATGATTGACTACATTATTATATGTTGCCTCTTGAAAAATCTTTTCAAAATTCTTCAACAATTTTACACTATTCATATTTTCATTAAAATAAAGTTTTTAAACATATATAAATTCTTTTATTCAAAGATACCAAAAATTAAAAATATCTTTGCACAATATATTCACAATTCACTTTCAATATATTCACTTTGATCAAAATATATTTATAATTATTTAAATAATAACTAAGTTACATTTTTTTTATTATAAATTATTTAAATTAATATGATTCACGCTTTTATTTGTACTTCTTTTCATTATTTTCATCAAAAGTACATATTTAGAAATTTATTAGAACTTTTAAATTGCAACTTTATATTTTGGCATAATAGGAAATATGAAAAAAAAAAAAAAAAAAACAATTATTTGCAACTTCGTTACCTATGTTTTGACAAATTTTATGATCAAGTATACGGAACGAAACTATAATAAATTATCATATAATTTGATCAACTGTATGGAAATTAATATGGATTGGTTTTATGTGAATCAAAGCTGAGATAAATGATATACATTTCTACTACGGACAAAACAAATCATGAGAAATGTTAAACACTGTTGAATCTAAATTCAATGGCAAGTTGGAAATGACCTTATATTTGTATACAAAATAAATACTTTAAAAAATATTTAAATTACTGAAAATAGAAAATAATAAGAGATTAAACTTAAGGTGAAATCAAATTTTAAAATCTAAAAATATTTTTATAGATATTTTAATTATAATTGTTTGATGTCTTTAAATCAACGCATTAATTTAAAATTTTAAGAAAGTTTTCAAAATCTCATAAATTATGCATTAGCTTCTATACGAAATTAATTAATGAATAAATAGAACATTAGCCAACTTTCAAATGATTTTGGCAATGTAATAAAATTAATCTCTTCCACAAGAGAAAATCCGAAATATTTGGAAACAACAATACTAAACACCAAAATATTAATTTTATTATTAGTAATTGAATGTTATGTTTTTGTTATTTAAAATATATAATACTTATTCTATTATCTGAAGAAACAACAATAAAAAGTAATTAAATAATTTTTATTTATTTAACGTGAAATAATAAGCAATAGTTGATGAAAGTTTTATTTTCATTCCTAAATAGGCTATATTAGTCCTTCAACATTAGTTTCCAGACATTTGCATAAAATGTTTGCTTTTTTCTAGAGAATCCGAGTTCAGTTCTGAGTTTTACACTTCTGGACTTTTTCAAGAGGAGTCCGGCTCCATTTGTTGAATCTAATGCCTAATCTGTGAAAAATCCCATCCTTCATCTGAGATCCAACCTCACTACAAAACTTATGGCTTTGGTAGGCAATTTAAATGGTTCGCTACTTAATATCCGAAAAAGATAGAAAACGGCATAAAATTCAGAAAGAAGATGAAGAAGCACCTCAATATTAACGAGGAATGGTTTCCAAATACATTCACTGAAGCAGATATTCTCGAATGAGCATTTCAATTTGATTATACTATCTTTGCTTGATATGCAACCTTCACATTGCATCGTGTTTAATACTGAACTTAAAATTAGACTTCTTCTAGAAACTAGAAAAACTCGGAAAGGATGAAAACTGAATGAAAATATGAATAAAGCTAAACATTTATACATATACATTATTAAGAAAAACACTGCAGAAATAAGATAAACTGTATTCGTAATTTAAATTTTATAGCTACTTCACGAATACCTGAATTTGCGAATGTTGAGGAACATGTGTATATAGTATAACATCGATTACTTTTTATAATATATTATTATTTAAAATATTTAATAAATCGTAATGAAATATTGAACAAGAAATACTTCTCCTATATTTAGCGTTTTTTAACATATTTATCAATCATTAATATATTGTCAATCATCAATCATATTAATATATTGATAAATATTTATATTATATCTATTCAAAATTTCATTGATAAAAGTAAAATATAAACTATATGAACATATTTGATTATATATGTCATTTTTATAAAAAGTAAATACAGTATTTCTCGATTAAATTTTTTTCACACTATCAATATTTTCGTATTTTTTCCCTTCATTTTTCAATTGTTATAACTTTATAATTCATTATTCTTAGTTTTTATAACTAAGAAACAACTGATAACTGAAACAACTGAAGTGCTCTGAAAGTTTATAGGAAAAAATAATAATATATGTGATTTTCAAATTTAAGATCTTTTTATTTTTATTGTCTAATTTTTTTTCTGAATCGCATTTGTTTCATAGACTCGTCAATCTTAGTTTGTTTCATAGACTCGTAAATCTTAGAAAACATATAATTAAATTTTTCTGTTTTGATATTACATAAAATTTTAAAAAATATAGTACAAAATATAATCGAAGAAATAATAAATTTCTATCAGTATTAAAAATTAAAATGATATTTTTATATATTGTACATGTCATATTCGTAATCAAGTTGTCATATTGTTTTGTATGAAAAATTATATTTATTTTACATATCATTCCTCTGTCTCATTATAAAGACAAACTAAATTTATTTTAACAATAAGAAAATATTATTTCTTCTAAAGTTATGATATTCTCTATCTTATAAAATTAAATTATAATCGAGACACATTAATCGATTGTTTATCGTTAAATTAACATTTTCCCGAGGATGTTTATACATTATTTTACAAAACTATTTCTTTTATTTATAATTATATTAAATTTAACCTTTTTTGTGTTATTTATTGGGAGAAGTTTCCGTAGCGAACGAGAAACTTCATCCATCTACACTTCACATTTCTTTTCTTTTCGTTTCTTTTTAACTTATTTCTTCATAATTAATAGTTCATCATAGAGAAAATGCGCACTATACAATTATATAGTCGCGATTCTCACATTAGTAAAAGACTTATAACTATGTAATGCGACCACCGAGATCTACACTCTTTCCCTACACGACGCTCTTCCGATCTTGATTTTAATCTAAATTTTAAAGCTACAGTGAATTAGATAAGTAAAAATATTGATTAAATTTCGAATTACAACCTGAAAATATCCAACAGAAAAAGCGGTATCTAAATATAAGTTCCATAAAAAAGAATGCAATATTATAAAATTAAATAACCTATAGTATGTGATGCAAATTGGGATGATAATTATTAAAGTCGGAATATTATTCAGATCAAAACCAAGAAAGAATGTGAATATCTTTTAAATAAAAAAATTATAATATTTGTAAATTATATGTAGAAATTTATTCTTTCTTTCTGTACAAAACAAATCTTTGAAGGAGGATTTAAGTTTAATAATAAACAGCTACAAAAATACATTTAATTTTATAAAGAAAAAATGAAATAATTTCAAACACTGACGTGGGTGAATACAGACAGCTTTATCATAAAAATATTATATCATTCATTTTATATTCATAAAAGTTTTATAGTTTTTCCGAAGGAAAAAATTATCAAATACGTTACTAAGATCTGTATCTAGTTATACTTTGTATTTTGTTCCAAGAGATACTTAAAAATTTTTAATAAACGAATATGATATATCGATAGTAGATGATATAAAAAATATTCTTTTATTAACTATTGAAAACAATTTAATTATATATTATTCCAATTTAAGGCCATGGAACTGATAATCAAAATAGGTTTTAAGAATATTAATCAGAAAGAAGAGAAAATAAAGCTTAAAATGTTGAAAAATAATACTAAGTAAATGAATATAAACATTTATAATATAGAGTATTCTAATTTCTTTCTATAACAGGAAAAATCCTTAAAAAACGACTTATCACAAACTTTAGAAAAATTGTTGTGAAAAGAGATGAAGAAAATACCAAATAGAATTATGAAATTTCCTGTATAGTAAAAGAACTTTATAATTATACTTTATCATTATTTCTAAGCTTGTTAGTATTTACAAATATCAAGAGTTCAAATTTGAATTTACAATTTTGATAGATTACATACATTAAAATCTGATAAAATCTTCGAATAAATCATTACGGAGAATTAACGATTTCAAAAATGATTACTTAAACAATTCATTATTTTAAGAAGAGATGTACGGAAATAGAATCAAAGGCTTTAAAGTAAATAATTGATTTTATTATTATTATTAATGATAAGTAAATTCAACAACATAAGAAGTCAAATTTCATTATTTTAAATGAAGATTTAATTATATAGTTTGAGATAAAGAATTAAGTAAATAAATAAGTAGAATTCCATTTAACACAATACAAATTTTTAATATTATAACCTATATCCTCTTATTCAAGTTGTTGTGAATGAATTCTTTAATCAGATGAAAAGCATTTCTTCTTAATTACAGAACTAATCAAACTAAAATAATAAGAAAAATTTATTTTATGCATATTTGTAACACTTCAATAATTTTCTATACTGTAAAAAGAATTCATTAATTTATGCGCTTCATTGCCTAGTTAATTTCTACAGTATTGTCATGCAGTGATTTTCTCACTTCAGATTAATGAAGTCGGTTGAAGTCTTAATTCTACATAAAACATATTTTTCTATTAAGATATTTAATACCTAATTAAATAACTATATATAAATACTTTAGACAATTTATTTATTCCTTTTTTTATGCAAGAAAAACGAATTTCTTACATGGGGCGCTACTGAGTTAAAAGATAAGTTAACACAAAATTCACAATTATGTTTATCTTTCTTTATAATTCATTAATTTTAAAAGAAAGTTTTAATTCTGTTACTATTATCTTCCGAATTTGTTTTTTTTTAAGAAAAATCATATATAGTATGATGAATTTAACGAAAATTAATTATTACAATGATGCTAAAAATTTATATATCTATTATTATAATAATTATATATCTGTATATTTAAATTACTAGAAATGGGTTATTACATTAATTCAGATATTTGAGAATTGAGTTTGATGTTCTATTTTTTTCTTCTAATAATATGGGCTATCCTTATAAACAATTTTCCAAATTGATCTGAAAGTAATTAATTATTTTCTATTATATCAATTAACTAATATACAGTAGATTATTAATATTTTCGATATTTTTGTAATGCATCATTAGAATTATTTTTAAGAGAGAAAATTTTCAATGAAAAAATTAATTCATAACTGACGCTATTATTGAATGGTAGATGTTTGAAAATAACCAACTAAACCCACGGTGAGCAAATTGCGGCTCTTTGATACCTTCAATGTGACTCCATACCAGGAAAATCAACAGCTAATATGGAGAATTATCTACTTAATTAAAAAATAATATATTTGTAATTTGTTCATTTATTCTAAAAAGTAGATGCATGTAGTATGCATCTATACGAAATAAATGCATGTGAAATATAATAAACAATTTTTGAAGCCAATGTTAAATTCCGAAAAATCTGATGCGACTCCCATTGACACAGAAAGAAATTGATTGCGGCTCTCAAGTATTTGAAATTCTTCTATGTGGCTCTTAGTAACATGAAGTTTGCCCACCTCTGATCTAAAGCGTTAAATCGTCTTTTTCAATATAGATAAAACTCAAAAAGCAAAGATTCTTCCATAATTTGCTATTGAATAGACGTTATAGTGGAAATTTCTTTTCTGAGATTGGTTTCTCTCTTTGCTTAAGGTATTCGAGATTGAATCACACGATTTCATTCGGAATTTTTCAGTAAAAATTTATATTTGTTCTGTTTTATCGTTGAAATGATCTGAACGTTAAGTAAAAACACATAACAAGAATATCTTGATCCACAATACACGTGTGTTTTTATTCTTTGAAAATTCAGCGATATGAATCCAGATTTAGATATTTAATAATGTTTATTTTTTATCTATATAAATATTGTATTCTTGGATCTTTTCCTTGTCTCCATATAGATATTAAGTTTACATTTATCAACTAAAAATTAGCATATTTTATCATATATTTATGAACAGTTCATAAAACTGAAATTATGATTAAAAATCATGATGAAAAAAATTTATAAAATTTATATAATTTCATAAATCATGATTTATGAAATTATATAAATTTTATTCACAAAAAATTTTTCTCTCGACACAATACAAAAATGAAATCGATTATAAGAAATATTAAAAATAAATCAGTTTTTAATTATTTATATATAAATACAATATTTTATGATACAATTTTATAGTGCGGGAAAATTTTATATAAATGTTGTGATCATTATTAAATCACAAGTAAATATTGCAAGTAAGCAGGATATTTTACGTACATAACTGTTTTATTAAACTATTAAATTTTTAGCAAACGATGGATTAAAACATGATCGTGCAGAATATGATAAATGACATTTAACGTTATGGGGATACGAAAAAAATTATGAGATTGATTATGGATGTAGGCTGCAATAAATATATTCAAAAAACAATATTTTTAGATCATTCATGCGTATTATTTCTTCATTATTTCAAATAATTGGGATCGATTGATCTAAAGCAACAACAGAAATGTAAATTTAAGAATCTTTTCTACATTTTTTAATAAATTATAAATCATTATATTAAATAAACCGAAAAATGTATTCATTATTTTTACAATAATAAATTGAATTGAGTAAAAATTTCAAAATTTTATAAAGTTTGTTTTAAAATGTGAAAGATCTTATTGACTATCCTACAAAGTAGAGAAATAACTCTTATAATGAATAATTTATTCGAGTTTCCCTGTTCCATTTAGATAGTTTACGCTTTAACCGGATAATCTATGATTTATTAACTTTCATAAAAGTCCGTACTGTATATAGTTATACAGTATACAGTATATATTATTATTAAGTTTATATTTCAAAGGATTATTTCTGACAAATTCGTGACAGATCTGCACGCTACACTGTATATTATGAACTGATTAAATATAAGCTTTAAAACAAGATATTTCCTTACAAATATTTTACATTTAAAAATGTTAAAGTAGAGTGTTCGTATAAAAAAATACCATTTATATAGTACGTAGAAGAACTGTTTTTGTAGTTAAAATTAATCAATTGAAAACTTATTTGTTTTAATTAATGCATTTTACTTTGAATGATGATTATAATTAAATATCTGTTGCTTATAGAGATGTAGATGAAAAATATATCCATCAGACAACATATAGGTTTATAATAAGGTCCGTTTAACGCGGCGTTTAACCAAACGCTAAATGAAACAGCGTTAAACTATCTTAACACGTAATGGGGATAGGTGAAACATGACAGTGAATAAAAAATATACTTACCATTTTTTTATTTTATTTTATAAGATGTATTACTACTATTGTATTACATTAATTATAAACATTTTTTATTGTTAATATCGATTTGTATTCATAAATCAGTCATGAAAATCAAAGATATTCGAGTAAATAATTTATGCTTTTGATGGGGAAAGTTCTTCCTCATTTGACACTCCTTGTTTTTTCGTTAAGAAGTCATCTAACGTTGTTTGCCTTTCTCTCTTTTGTTCAGCAAGCAATCGTCGATAGCAAGATATCGCATTCATTAAAAGTTAAAACTAAAATGGGATAACTGCTATTTTTATTACTGTAAAATAACGTTGACGACCGGTGATAAATATGAACTGTGACCGCAGCAGACTTTCGTATGTACTGCATTGTACTGATATCAAGATCACTACCACATGGCATAGGAGTGTCAAAGCAATAAATTCGTGCGATTTCGAATTTATATGAGTATAAATTCGAAATCGCACAACGTTGACGACCGGTGATAAATATGAACTGTGACCGCAGCAGACTTTCGTATGTACTGCTTTGTACTGATATCAAGCGCACTACCACATGACATAGGAGTGTCAAAGTAATAAATTCGTGCGATTTCGAATTTATATGAATATAAATTCGAAATCGCAACTAACGGTTTGAAAAAACCGCGCCAAAATGAATCAATAAAAAACATAGAATTCGAAAATACGTGTTATATCGAAACGGCTTTAAGCGGGATCTTTCAAGTTTGTTTCTTTTGAAGGAAACATTCAATATTCATCTGCTTTGAATTCTGTTCTTCAATACAATGCAGGGTTATCCAAAATACTTTATTTCTCATTTGCATGAAACTCCGAGGAGTACATAAAAGTTTTCCTTTTAATTGTTCGTACAAAAGTAATTTATATTTTGTTTAAACATTTCTGGAATTAAGTTACTCTCATGGAATGAATATAGAATAAGATGTTAAGAAAATCAAATTAAATTCTTGATCTATTGCAAAATAAACAATAATAAAATTCTTTAAAGTTAATTCTAATTTCCCTATTCGTTAATTAATTACAAATGACTTTTCTACAATATTTCAATTTTCTAAATTTATATTTTTAGAAAGTTGAATGAATTTTTCTTGGCATCGTTCGTCAAATCAATATTATATTTAAAATATAAATTTTTATCTAAATATAAATCTTAATACGAAAAGTTTCATTCAATAAAATTCACTGACATTTAAATGATTATACAAATACTTATCAATATAATTTTTCTTTATGCGTTATTAAACTTGTTTTGATGAAAAATATCGAAAACTTTCTAATTAGTTTTAAGAACAATTATTAATAAGGAGAATATCAACATAATCGGAAATTAGCTTCACCAAATGTAAAGAGATTTTTAAAATTACATTTTAAAAATAAATATAAAAGAGAAAGAATTATTCAAATATTAAAATTGAAAACTTTATTAATTGAAAACCGAAAAGGTGAATCGTATTAAATCCATTATTTTCCATGAGAGATAGTATCAGCTTAGCAAAATTGATATTCATCAATCATAAGGAGAATTGAGAGTTTTTACTATATTTACTGAAAAAATAAGTGTTTATTTTTTTTGTTCCTTAAGAATCCTAAAACATATTATTAGGATAATATTAAATTTAATTTCGTATCTAACTATTAAAATATGGACTAATATTCGCCTTAAAGTTTAGAGATTATTTTTCATAGATCATTTACAAGATAAATTATTCTTGTAATGATCGTAGTATATTTATCACCACAATCAATGTTTAATTATCGATTTTACAGTTGTTTGAGCTTTTATAAGCCTTTTCAAAGTAAAGGGATGCGAAACGATAGAAATTCTCCATAACATTCAATGAAATCTACCTTTTAGTATCTGCCTTTTCTTTACTAATTGTTTTAAAGCCCCTAAAAATAGATGTTTATGACCAACGAGTAAGCACATAATCGAACAGGGTTGGTCATAGTTTCCACGTTTATGGCCTGTAAAATTGACTCTCTTAATGAAATTAACTGAACGTGTATTATTATTATACACAAAGCATATAATTTTCCCCATAGGTTAATTACAGAATTATATAGATTAAGTTCTTTTCGTTTATTCAGCTCTTAGTATTTATTGATTCGATTATCAGTGTTTTAATGTCGTCTAGGAATTTTATAATAGTTCTTGCGACTTAACCGAATGAAATAGTAAAATTTAATTTTATGATATAAAATTTTAATTTTTTGATAGAAAATGCAAATATTTTATATGAATAATGGAGAAATGACGAATAATTCGGTTTATAAATCATTTCCATGTAAATCATGTAATAGATCAAATTCATCTTGATAAAAATTTAGAATATACGTATATATAGTTTTTCAAATTTTAAATAAATTTATATTTTTTTGCAATTTGGATTAATACAACCAGTAGAGATTATTAAATTCAATTATTGATATTTTACTACTACTCAAAAGCGAGCAATCCTGAATAATCGAACTTTTTACTATAATTAAGTCCCTATCCGCAAAAATATCCAGAAAATAAAAGTTTTTCTTCCTGCAGGCGTTCAAGTATTATCTAATAATCGTAGTTAGCAACTCAGGTTTTTCTTCTCCTTGTCACTGGTGACCATAGAAAAGATTGCATTCAACGGTTGTATCGCCCCGAGAATTTCCCGATTTTCATCTCTATATTGATTTACCCATTCATGCGAATATTGCATCACACTTGCATCGTGGAGATAACAGATTCAATTCTTCAATTATACTTTTAGTTAAATAACGTTTAGAATATTTCGAGTTATAATCGATACACTATTGCTCCAGGACAGTTTTATTTTATCCGCGCATCAATTAAAATTTCTAAATTATTATTAAATTAAACGAATTTTTGATGAATTTATTAATTACGATAGCTCAATGATTAATCTTTAAAGTTCTGAATTATAAGCGTTGAGAAATTCTAAGAGATTAATTTAGAAAATTAGAATATTTAAGGGGTAGACGTAAATACCGATGATGAAATATTTAGCAAATTATTGTTTAATTTCTTAGACTTCGTGATCGAATATGTGTTTTTCGAGTAATTTTAGAAAGTGTATAATAGCAGTTTCTCAGAACACTTCATTATTTCCTCCATTCACAGAAAATTAAAATCTAGAATAAGTTTCTCAGAAAAATAGAAGAGCAAGATAAAAAATAAAAAAAAATAAAAATCAAATATATGAATATATTAGTTTAGTCGAGTTTAAAAGCCACAATTTATTTAAATTACGAATTTTGAATGAAAAAAAAAATAAAACGAAACGATATATAAAATGCGTCAACAAGGAATGCAGCAGCTTTCATATGAAAGCTATCCCGCTGGAAATGATTAATAGTTTCAAGAACAAACAAGTGAAATATTAACTCGAGAAAAGTTAATACAGAATGTTAAGAAATGCAGTTTACAGGAAAACATTATGTAATGGAATCACTGGAAAAATACTAGAGTTATTTTAGTACATTAATCTTATAAATTTTTATCGAGGTCATATATTTAGTAATTTATATTATGGTATAAAAGAATTCCTTTAAACGGCTTTAAAATGTTTTGTTCAACTTAAAAAATTTATAGTTATCTTAATAAAGTATGTAAAGTAATCAAAATATAAATTTTATTATTCGAGGGTAAAGTTTTTTTTTAATTTTTTATTTGTCATTCTAAGTTTTAAAGTAGTAAAACGGTTTTGTTCAAGCCAGGATTGTTTTATTTTATTTTATTTTTATTCTGCCAACAAAAACTTTATTATTGTTGTAAGAAATTGCATATAAAAGCATATTAAATCATGTCAGGTATTCAAGTCTTTAATTAAAATTTTTAAACAAAGTTAAAAAATGGAAGTAATGCGTTTTAATACTGTATAATAAAATGCAAGAAAAATAACAACATTTTAAAATTTAGTGTATAACAATTCGGTTATGTGAGAGTATATACAAATATTTACGTAGTTAAAAAGTTTAATCTATATGCAGTGAGTTAATTATTAAGCATTAGACCATAATAAATGATTTACATCATTATTGATTAAATAATTTTATTTAAATTCTAAAGAAGAGAGAACAGTTATCAATTAATTAGATAATAATTAATTATTAATATTAGATGGAATATCCAACCTTTTCATGAAAATATGATATAGAGAAAATCTCTAATATCTCTCCTAAAAAAATTCATCTAGAATTTCATGATTTAGCATTATAAAGTATATATAGCATATTTAACATTATTAAAGATGTGTTTAGCTTGTTATAGATTACCTTTTAATTTCCTCTCAAATATTCTGTTTTTGTTACATATATATTTCTCCTCAATGTAATTAATGTACTCCCAATCTACAGGGATTCCTTACTAATTGTTTAATAAATATTATTATTATATTATTATTAGATGGAATGTATTTATTAACATATTAAAATAC
This sequence comes from Olivierus martensii, assembly GCA_000484575.1. NCBI lineage: Eukaryota > Metazoa > Arthropoda > Arachnida > Scorpiones > Buthidae > Olivierus > Olivierus martensii. Next base: position 32,244 of record AYEL01091105.1, on the reverse strand, counting down.
TGTATTATAGTCTACAGTAAGATCGACAAATGCTTTACGGATATTATATTAGTTAGCATTTTTATTTAAAAAATCATCATTCAATTTATCTTTATCATAAAAGTTTGGTAAAATAGATAAAATGGTTTTTATATTTTATCAAATTTTTGCATTAAAAGTTAAAATGTATGATATTATTAAATATATTTTTAAAAATGGATAAATTTCTAATTTATCAAATTAAATGCATTGTAAGAATTAACATAAAAATAAAATTTGCATAATTTTCTCTTGATTTATTTTATATAAGATTTTTCAGACAGTGGATAAGGTTCTGGTTGGAAACATAGGGCTGGAAAATTCAGTCCTGTGACATGATTATTCTGGATACAGACATGACTGGAAAATTCTAGTGTGTTGAATCAATCATGATGAATAAAAGCATCGTATAATGTTCTATCTTTTATTAACGTATAATCCTATAATATTGTTAGAAAGTGAGCGATTGATGTAAATTCATTAATTAGAAACAATTTAAAAATCAAAGAATTTAGTATTTCAGAATCCATTTTTAAATAATAGGATAATTATTTTTTTATGAATTATTACAATGAACTTTCAGTGTAAATTGTCTGAATAACAATTAGAACAGATTATAAGTTTTCAATTTTAAATATTATCTTGAGAAAATAAATAATATTTGTATATACAGAATGAATATCTTACTCCTAACATCTCGACTTCTACTCAATAGCTCACTTTAAAGCTTCATCTGCGCTATCTAACATACGGATCCAATTGAATCAAAAATCCATTTATGTACGCTGAAAAATATAAAACGTACATTTTCTCACTTATTTCAAATGATACCTAACATTTTTTTTGTGCGCGTCACTACAAACTTTATCTAACTTACTTCTTAGTTCCGATTCTAACAATACCTGAATCAATTTCCTATGATGCGTTAATGTGATATTTACAATCACGAGATTTGACGATACGAGGTCGCCATTACAGATCACGTATCACCAATTACGTGATCTTAATGGCACAGGTGTGTTCGTCAGGAATGAACTTTGAGATAGTTTCTCCGTGAAAAATGAAATAAATTTAATTCTTCAAACTGTTAATATGAATAATTTTTAATAAAGATTCAGAATACGTATTTGTTTCGATTTTATTTTTAAAATTTTATTAAAAATTATAATTAGAAAGTTATAAAAGTTCAATTCGAGATATCTGAAATTCTACGTATCGTAAGAAATTGATACAGGTATTGTAGAATCGAAACTGGATAATGTTTTTATTGATAAGCAAAAAAATGCTAGGGTATCATTTGAAAAAAGTAAGAAAATATATGTCTTATATTTTTTAGCGAACATAGACGGATTTTTGATTCAATTGGATCCCTATGTTAGATAGCCCAGATGATAAGTTTTAAAATGAGACTTAGAGGAGCTTTTTCTATTGAGTAGAAGTCGAGATATTAAAAATGGGACATTTATTCTTGGATACAATGTAGCTTATATATTTTATAGAGGTACTATAAATAGGAACTCAAGAATCCATATATAGACTGAATATTATATTTAAAAATAAGAATTAAAAAGCTTAAATGCCATTTAAGATGTCAATCAATGTTGTAGAAAACTAATTGTTTATTTACTGTTTGCTACATATATAATGCACTAAAATTATTTTAAAAATTGTCCTGTAATAAAATATGACACTTAAAATCTTGGCTTTAATGTCTTTTCAGTAGATTATCGACATTAAATTTATTTTATGTTGATAATCTGTAGTATTAAATTTTTTCCTCTGTTAACTGCCTTGTTCATATTCAAATAATAATTTCTTTGAAAAAACTATTATGTTGGTTTCGAGTCCACTGTAGAGAGAAATTGATATAAAAAAGCGGCTATTTTTTATTTTATAACTTAATTAGATTTTTATACTCGCAATAACAACAACAAATCATCTGAGTATAATATAAAATTAACCACAATATTTAATCAATCAATATTTTTAAATAAGAAAAACCAAACAAGGCGTTTAAATGTAAGAATTTTCCTGTGTGGGGTCCTTACATATAAAATTTTGTAAGTTTATACAAATATTATCATGTCATGAAGTGGAGTGAATATTCAAAAAAATTTTTCTACGAGTATTATGGCTTAGATGATTAAAAGGCTACATACTAATACATCATAAAATGCTTTATTTATATCTGAGAAAGAGACGAAGAATGTCTCTTTTAATAAATTATAAATACTTTTAATAAATACTATATGCGTATCATTGAATTTAAAGTAAATACTGTATCTCTTTGTTAGAACTCAAGTTTATTAAGTGTAAATTAAGAATTAATCCAATAACATTTTTAAAATCCATTTATTACGTGAGTAGAATATAAGAGAATACTTTACATAATGCTCAATTAAAGTGTGAATAGTCAATAATTAGTTGGATTTACTTTTTAAAAAACGTAATTTTGAAACTTTTCGTTCAATGGAATAATCTTTATAATTACAAATTTTGCATAATTTATTAACTGAAATAAATTATTGCTTTAAGATACAAATATTTAAAGATGAGAATTTCATCTGTGCTTCGGATGCAGATAACTTTTGAAAATTAATTGATATAGAAGCACGTATCTTTTTGTCTTCAGAAGCACAGCAAATGTTTAGGCAAATGCATTACTGTATAAAAACAATCAATCAAATCTCAAGGATCAGATTTTGTCTTTAACAATATTATCATCCAAAATAATTTTTAAAAAAAATTCACTAACGTTTAATGAATCTATTTTTGATGAATTTTTACAAAAAGTCGTCACATATTCATTTTGTTCGTTATTCATTCAGAAAATATCTCAATAATAACACAAACATCGAAATTTTAACAAACATATTAATTAAGAAATATATCTATTAATTTTGACCTTCTTCATATCTATCTTGTTACAAAATGGCAACCGTTCTAGACAAGATTTCCCAATCGAAACATTAAAATATCGATATCTTTGAAACTAATTATTGCATATAAATGATATAATGCTCATTTCATAGAATAGTTTTATAATATTGCTTAACATCGTAAAAGCTTTAACTATACTTTTTAAAATTTATTTAATATTTCCGTGAAAATTCTCGTTTTAAAAATTAAATCAAAATCTAACTAATTAAATAATTATAAAATTTTTTTGCTTTATTGTATTCTAGTCTAATGTATAAAGATTATTATTAAATAAAAAATATATATTTTGAAACACTTTTTAAAAATTTCTCCTTTAACAATTATAATTAAATTTACATTATTTACAGTTAATTATAATTTTTAATCTAATTTTCGATAGAAAATAAGATCACCATTTCTTCTTTTCCATTAATAACCTTGGAACTAAGTAGATTTTTCGTAAAATTTAGTAGTGATGTTCTACCATTAAAAATCCTCAATGTTATCTTTTAACTGCCTAGATTCAGCCATTTAAAAATGGCGGATGTTTAAGTTCAGTTATTAAGCGAATATTTTAGCTCTCTTAATATATCCTGAACTGTTTATTAGATTTTTGTAATATTTAGCAGATAGATAAAGACGTTGAAGATGATCTTATAGATACATCAATTACTCATTAATTTTCAACTATTTAAAAATGGCAGACATTCAAATTCTTCTTCCTACTAAATTTTGAATAATTCGATTGAATTTTATAAAATTTCTTAGGCTGACCAGGTTATTGAAGATGAATTTGAAGCAATTTAAATTAACCGGGTAGATCGATCAGAACGACATTCAACCTTCTGAGATTTTCTTGTAATAATTATGGAACTATTCAATTGATTTTTATGATATTCAGAGTACAAGTTATGCCATTGAAGATGATTTTGTTGACATATACTTTAATTTCCTTCTGTTTTAATCTGTTCAATATACAGGATATGTCTAGAAAATAGGCAATTAGTTCTTTCTAGAACTGCTTATTGAAAGTAAACCTATAGGTTTACTTTCAATAGCAAATCAAAAATTTAACAATTCAGTTAAATAAAAATTTAAATAAAAATATTTAAATAAAAAATAAAAATTTAACAATTCAGTATGTTATAATTAGAAAAATGTATTATAATACATTTTTCTAATTATAACATACTTTGCAAAACAAGCTCGTTTAACAGATCTGAATTGTTAAATTTTTATTTAATTAATTTCAGTAAAAATTTTAATTTAACTATAATTTTATTCATTAAGTTTTAATTTTAATGTTCTTATAGTTAAGAATATTTTTTGAATACATGAAAACAGTTATAGTGGTTAATATTAAGCTAATAATTCGAGATATCTTCAAATGCAGTACGAAAATCTTAACATGAGATCAAGTAATACCTTTAAAAAGGTTTTATCTGTTAAAGTTTAATATTCTTGAAGAATTTTTAATCTATGAAGATTTATCTCTAAACGAAGTATAGAATGTTATTCAAAATGTCAATTAAAATTTACGAACAGTAGTTTGACAAATAATTATTTAAGTTATTAAATGCACTCATGTTTATATCGAGGTATTCTCCGAAGAATAATAACTCTTATATGAATGAATATTCATCTATTATTATGTTAATTTATCGATTTTAAAACAGAATTTAATAAGATGCAATTGAATTTGTATAGTTTATTATTATTAATGTTGCAAGTAATTTAACAAATTACTTACAGTATATAAATTATAAGAGATAACTTAAACATGAATGAAACATTAATTTATAATAGATGTAATAAAATCAAATGTTAGACTTACAAAACTATCAATAATTATTTTATTAGATCATTAATGAGAATTTTTCGTTTTATTTTTGTAACTGTACAAACATAAATAAACAAAATGAATTCTTTAAAACAATAAATTTATAAAAATTGTTTGTAATAATATATTTTTTTATATTATTCTCCTAATAATTTTAGATTGAAAATAATATTTTTTTATATAAGTTTTCCTGAAATATTAATATAATCTTCATATTTTGTTTTTCTTATCACATCTTTCATCTAATTTATTGACATTACAAGTTGTTTACTAGAAATACTTTTGTTTGTTTTATTGCTAACGTTTACTCAGAAAATGTAATCTTTCAAAAAATACATAAACAATTGGATTTGTTTCAATTTTCATTAATAAATGGCATCAGATATATTTTTGTATAATGTATTATTACTTCCATATACATGCACGTATATGTAGTAATTAGCATATTAATAAAATCAAATTCATTCCGAGTTCATAAGTTATTTTTATCATAAACATCACTAAACAAACATTTATTTTAAAATGATAAAAAATAAATAAATAAAATCAAGAGAAATTATAATTTCAAAGATATCTTTTTAATTTATTTAGTTAAAAGGAAAGTCAGTATTATATATGTGGCAAAAAATATGAAAAATATTGTTTATCATATATTACTATAAATAATTATATACGACATGAAAGTTCATCTTCTATTCAAAATCGCAATATAGCTGAATAAATATATAAAATAATAATATTTACATAACATTAAATTGAAAAATATATATTAATAACAAATACATAAAAATTAATATTTAAAAAACAAGAAAACCGCAGCTAGATATAATAATAATAATAATAATAATAAAATTTAGTCTAATAGTGTAATAGGTAATTAAAATATAATTACAGTCTATTAAAAGTATATGATAGCATGTTAATACAGTATTTAAAATTCTTAATAAATAAATATATTTTTGCAAAGTCGTTTCATATATTATTTTTAGCTAAATATCATTTAATTAATCACAGATTTTGTTTGATATTTCAAATTAATGATTAAATCAGCTATTACAAACTATTTTATTCGCGTAGCATGAATAAAATAGTTTGGGAATATATGATAATTTTTCATAACATCTTTAATACTAAATAAGTATAAATTTTTTTTTGTTACAAAGCAGCAATGTTCTGCATGTGATTGCTTTGTATATTTTTATGTTTTATGTAGTCGTCTTTATGTCATTAGAAAAATTGCCGTGAATTACTTTCTAGAATATCTGGAATAAATTATTGACAATTATATACATTTTAGCTGTATATTGTATAAAATAAAAATTTCTTGTATTCGAAAATCTATCTTAAGATTCGGTTTAGATACATATCAACCTAATTTAGATATTTAAATTTTATAACGTTTTATGTATTTAGATTAATATGATAAAATGAAAATTTGAAATTTATCTATATACTAGACGCTGTACCCGGTATTTCCTGGGAATTTTCAGCACATCATTTGTACGGAGACATTAGTTTCTGGTTTTTCGAGATTTTTCTGATTGCTACAAATGATATTATACCTGCAAGCAAAGCTGAAAAATAGAAACCTTTGGATGAGATGATAATGTCATAGTGGCGTTATGTCAGAACTTTTATGACTTCACACACTGACGTTTTGTGATGCCATCCATTGCTACATCATGATGATCTTAAGCACTGATGATATTCTAAAGTTCCATTGTCACATTGTGGATTGGAACATTTGTGACGGCATTCATTTCTACTTCACAATGACATCATACATTCCAATATTTTGTTACGTCATTTCTACGCCGCATTGACATCAAGCTGATATTATTCTGGGACGTCATCTATTGTTACATTGTAAGTACGAACTTTTTCCACATCATTAATTGTTACGTCATAATGATGCCATATATTGATAACATTTGTGACGTTATTCATTAATACGTCATGATCACGTGTTGCTTATGAGACCATAACGTCATCTCTATGCTTTGAGATATCAACAACAATCAGAACAACAGACTGAAGGATTTAAACACACATTTTAAATTGCAACTCCAAAATGTCTCACCTCCAAGGCAATTTTGACCCAGAATACCTTATATTACCAGTGAGGAAAATCACCCTGCAAAGTTTGGTTCCGACAGATCAAACGATGCGGGAATCTATGAAGAACAAACAGCTAGAAAGAATCTACACAATTTGGCCTACTGCTTAAAGCGATTTTGATTTTGGATAACCTATGTCACCCCAGGATTATGAGAAGTCACTCAAAGTTTGGTCCCAATAGATCAAGCAATATGGGAACCTAAGAGAAACAGACAGAAAGACAAAGAGACAGGCAAACACTGCTCTGATAGATATAAAAATTAAATGTTTGTCTGTCTGATAAATGATCTCGCTGTCTGTCTGTTTCGCAAAGACTTTCCCATTGTTTGACCCTTCCAGATCAAACTTGGCCTAGACACTTCACTGCGGGTAATATAGGCTACCTTGAGTAGAGAACGCCCCAGGGATTAGGCATTTTGAGATCGCAACGAAAATGCTTTCATTCAAATTCTTTAGAATGATGTTCGAATTCGGAATTGTCATAGCAACGTCGGCGTAATGTCATCGGTAACGCAATGAAATATGATGTCATAAAACTCTGTTGTATGACGTAACGATGAATGACCATTTTACGTCACACTATCCCATATGATGACGTAATTGCAATATTATAAACTAGCTAAATCAATAGTAAAATTAAATAGGAAAAATCCAATGGATTACAAATGCTATAATGAATTATATGATATTATGGAGACGTAACAATGGATGAAAACAGAAAATGCCCTTATTGCAATGATGTCACGATGAAGTAACAATGGATTAACGTCATTATGATATCATTATCGCTGTCACGTAACGTAATCGCTATCAGCGGACTGATTCTAAATGCTATAATAAATGAATTGTATAACAACATGATTTTGCTTGAATTCGAGATGTTATCATGATGTAACAAAGAGATAATGTCATATCGCGATGATTTCAGGTAAACAAGCCGATGACACTGTAAGATTATATTGATAAATGGTCAACATGATTTTGCTTGAATTCGAGATGTTATCATGATGTAACAAAGAGATAATGTCATATTGCGATGATTTCAGGTAAACAAGCCGATGACACTAAGATTATATTGATAAATGGTTTCACAATTTCATACTTTAATAAATTCAGAAAGAACAAATGATTCTACCAGTTGTAATTCAGTTAATCTGACAATATAACTTTTCAATAAATACGAAGTTTGAAATGATAAAAATTATCCTAGAGACAAAACATTGAAGTTCGGTAAAATGATCAATTTTTCGACATATATTGAAACACAATATAACAGCATTACAAATTTCAATATTTTTCCAAGTAAATCTTTTTCAATCGAAGGATGGAAAGACATATAAAGTCATAATTTGGTGTAGAAGAAATCAATGTGCAAATAATCAAAATAAAGTTTTTCCAAATATTTTTGTATATGTTTTGAAACTATGCATGGGCAACGCCTGGTATATTTTGCTAATAAATTATAAAATTATTCAAATATATTCACTTCTATATATAAATTTTCTTCTGGAAATTTTATTAATTTTACTTAACTGATGCTTCTTGTAAGATGATTATCTAATAGTTCATGATTCATTTCAATTAAATAGGGTTGATTAATCTAATATTAGTTATTAAATGGAATTTTTTCTATAAAATGAAATAATATATATATATGAAAAAGTGATAAATAATCAAAATAATATTTATTTGATTAGAACAGAGATTATTAATTTTTTTTACTTCTCCCAAATTTGGGAGAAATGAAAAAATTTGAGAAATTAAAACTTCATCGAGTTAAATTTTAGAATTACTGTATATTTTTATAAAAAGCCAAAAGAATGAAAACAATAACAATTTAATAAAACAACTTGTTTTAGCAAAATTCGAAAATCCACGATCATTATTTTAAAAAATAACATAATGATTAAAATTTAATATATGAGTTTTTAATGTTAAAATCGTTTCTTAAAAAAGTGATGGCGTACTTTGAAATTTTAGCACCTTGTTCAGTGTTCCATGAACTGACAAAAGAATGAAAACTCTGGATTAAAAATTTATTTACTCAAAATGTCTTTAATAATATTTGAATTTCTTAAAAAAGTGATGGCGTACTTTGAAATTTTAGCACCTTGTTCAGTGTTCCATGAGCTGACAAAAGAATGAAAATTCTGGATTAAAAATTTATTTACTTAAAATGTCTTTAATAATATTTGTAAGTTAAATGAGAATAAAATAGAATTTATTTTTATTTATTAAAGGGAATAATACATATTGTTATTCAGCAGGAAATATGGAAAATTTGTAATGGCTTTGTCATACATTTGCAATATTATCAATGTGTTTAATCTGCATTTGGATGTCTTGTACTTAGCATTATTAATTGTGTAATATGAATCCTGTGATTGAATAGTTTTTCTTCCTATTTGATTTCTTTAAAACAAGCTTTTTCAATATGTGACAAAATTATAATTTTTTGTACAATTTATACAGAATGACTTTGATAAAAGATTGACAAAAGTTTATTAGATTAATTAGAAATAAATTATTAAGATATTATATTTTTATAATTTAAATATCTTATATTTAACTCATAAAAATCATGAAATATATAATGATTAATATTTAAAACTATTTTAAATTAGAAAATTTATCAATCTAAGATATTTCAAGAATAAATTTATCTCTTAGCATTCTAGGGCAATGTTGAAAGTTATTGACTACTTCAAACATGAGCAATATATCTTTCAAACTTTCTGATAAATCTAAAAAAATCAATTGATAAATTTCTGTATTTAAAAAATGGAGGATAAGTAAGAGTGGAATATTGTATTTATTCATATGTAAAACATAGATACGTTTACAGCTAAAAATATGATTAATGTATATTATTAAATTCTACAATTAATTTGTCATCTAAAGTAATAACCTTTATTAATAAATGGCAAAAGGTTCGCATTTACATAAAGAATCTGTACTCTTAACTGAATTTTTTCTCAATTTGGTGTATGTTCAGGTCAACGAGTAGAATATATTTGTCCATTACGAGTTTCCCTCCAAAAAAAGTTCTAAACTATGATTGAAAATTGTAAAATTTTGTAAAGTGTTATTACACGATAAAGAGTTTTCTTTTTATAACGAAATCTGATACAATAATAAGAAAGACGAAGATAATATACACATTGATATTAGCAATTTTCCATTTTTTTTTTTTTTAAGCAGTAATCTTGGACTTCAAAAAATTTCAAAACCTTATTTTTTAAAGTTTCGAAATATTACCCTTAGGGATTTTACCCGAAACCTTTTGTTTTTTATTGTATACCAATATAGCCTTGAAATCGATAAAAACCTAGAGGGTAATACAATGAAAAAATAGCAATAATTGGTATCTTCCGAAAATGTCTTTTAGTTTGAAATGATTAAAGATACTGGATTAAAATACGTATATGTTACCAAAATTATCTTCAATAGCATAATTTATGTTCTGAGTTTCATAAAAATCTTTCCGATCGTTCCATAATTATTTCAAGAAAACCTCGGAAGACTTAACATCCTCCATTTTGAAATGCTTGAAACAATGCTATTTGGAGGTTTATCTTAAATTCCAGAACATTACTACTAAATTTCATAAAACATTCTGAAGAAATATATTTCGAAAAATTAAATAATATTTCATATAGTTAAGTGTAGAATATATAATTAATAATTTTAAAAAGTATAAAAATCAGTTCAAATAAATTTTATTGAATTTAATAATTTTTAATTTTTCAGATACGGTTTATTTTTATTCGAGTGTTTCTTAAATAAAAATATTATAACAGACTTGAAAAATAAACAGAAATATAAAACAAATAAATCTGTATGATAGATTAAATTTTTTAGTGTAAAATAACAGAGCTTTATATCAATAATTTAAAAATGTTTGCCTGTGGCAAAAAATATTTGATATAAAATACGTATTATTGACTTAAATTAATCTCCTGTGTTCATTGTATTCTAATAATATTTAAAATATTATTAGATTTACATTACTTTTGATCATATAATGTTTAAAATAGATAGCTACAAAACCTGAACTTTGCAGGTTAATCCAATCTAATGCCAAGCATTTTAAATCTCTCACTCACGTCTGTCAGGATATTTTCAAGTATAATGCATTTTTAGATAGATAAACAAATCATCGAGAGTTTGTTTGTTTATTAAAAAGTTTGAAATACTGTATCTATCAAATATTTACTATGAAACATGCTTTATACAGTGTAAATATATTTTAACCTGATATTGTGTTGGGAGGAAAAACAATTGATATTTTCTCTCACTTATGATGGAATTAGAACATTTACTTTATTTTCATTTAATTAATTACCATTTGAATAAACGAAATAAATTACTAATTACAATAATTGATGTTGATTAACGACGGCAGATGATTGAAATTCGTTATATTTCTGTCGGAACTGATTTTAATCAAAATTAAATACAAAACTGTTTTATAAAGAAATCATTTTTTTTCGTTTTGCTATTTTAATGATATTATAAAAATATTATTCACAAATTACACAATTAATTGATTTCACATTCTATAGTATTATTACTTATGCTAGAATAAAGTATAAATAAGACTAACCCATGTATAAATGATACTCTTAGCATTTATTCTTAATCATTCATTCTATATTGATTTATTTAATTTTTGTTTCTATTAAATAATTAATTGAGACTTATGCAATGTTAAATTGAGTAGTTCAAACATTTATCTTCAGGAATCCATCTTCCTAGTAAAGCCAGTAATATACTGCAGTGGTTCCTTGGTTAACAACGGTAATCCATTCCAGTATTACCGTCGTTAACCAAAACCGTTGTTATCCAAGGCGCGATTCCCCAGAAGATTTAATTGAAATTTGATTAGTTCGTTCCGGCTCCTCTCAGGGCCGTCCCTAACGTTTTTGCCGCCATAGACAAATCCAAAAAATGTCGCCCCTACGGGTTGTGTTTAATTTTTTCCGCTCTAGTTCAGGCTGTTTTGCCGCTCCTAAATTTAGCATCGTAGGCAGTCGCCTACCTTGTCTACCGCCTAGAGCCGGCTCTGCTCCTCCCCACAACCATAGTAAATATTAAAAAATGCAGATAAACTTATTTAAAATGTTTTAAAAATATGGAAAATATCATTTATTTATTATACTTGCTATAAAAAAATTAACATTAATAAAATGAATTTTTCATGAAAACAGTTTTTAATTATCAATCTTCGCCAGAAGGACAATTGGGCTCACTTCGGAGTTTTTTGACAAACGAACCCGTAAACACTGATTAGCAGCTTATAGATTCAATGATTATTATACAGATAAGATTTGATTTTGTTTTTGATGGCGAACGAACAGCGACACGCACTCGCCGATTTATTGCCTTAATAAAATCGAATAATTAATGAGAGCGACTCATATGAAAGCTGTATTTTCGTTTACTGCACCGCTTCCAAGCATTGTTAAAAATAGCAGGATCAACTTTATTAATTGGTCTAGGTTTAGCATCCCTTTTATCAAATATTGTTAGAGTTTCAGCAACCCTACCTTTTTTAGGATCTTCTTTAATTAATAGTTTCGCCTTGTTCCATTCTATTGCTAAGTTGCTACTCATGGCTTTCTCGGCTAAGGCTGTTGAGGTTGCATTATTTTGGATATCACGTTTATGCTCGTGAATTGTTTTCTTAAGTGATCTAGTGGTATATCCTACGTATTTAAGATCTTGATTAAAATCTTTATCCAGAGCTGGAATTTTGTATATGCCTGGGAGGGAGGAGGGATCGATCCTGTCTTTGTCATTTCTTAAAATATTGAATAGGGTGTTCTTTCTATTAAAAACAAGTTTGTATCCTGTGATTTTCTCTAATTTCTTTCTATACTTAAGAGTAATAGGATTAATATCAACATTGTAGAACGATTTATTGCTTCTTTCCATTTCATTGTTTGTTCGTCCCTCTAGATTAGGGCTGTCCAATTATAATGAACCAGAGGGCCATAGCGGTATTTACTAGAGATATGGAGGGCCGCAGTTACAAAAAAGGGGGCGGGGCTTTGATACTTGCCACCAGCGTTGCAGAGTCGGAGTCGGAGTCAGAGTCGGGAGGTGGGGAGTTGGAGGTTTTTGGGTGGAGTCGGAGTCGGCTTTTAAAACTGCCCAGAGTCAGGAGTTGGAGTCAGAGTCGGATTTTTAAACTGCCCGGAGTTGGGAGTCGGAGTCGGAAAAAAACAAATGACTCCCGACTCCTTAAGTCCCTATTTACCTAGAGCTAGTGATATATATATATCATTTCTAACTATTTAAGGTTAATGATAGTAAATTATGAATAATATCAATTATCTAAATTTATGAAAAGGTCCCTATAGTGTTTTTAGTTAATTTATGAGTCTCAACTCTAAGTGATAAATTTTTGCCTTTTGGAGCCATATTTAGTCTATTTTATGGAAAGTGTTGTGGTCTAAGCCAAACTGAAACTTAGGCATAGGATTCTGATTAATGATTAAAATATAGTCCTATAGCCTAACTCATAGGCCTAGTGGCTAGCACTCTTACACATCAAGATAAGAAATAAAAAACAGAAATGCAAGAGGGTTATTGAAGGTAGTCTAAGGTATCTGCTCTAATGCCAATGTAACATATTAATTTAGTTTGATAAGAGTTCATTTTAATTTTTTAAGTGCAGTGTGTCGGCTCATTTCAGCCGATGATGTGGTTTTCTGTTTGATACTCAACTCCAGTGGACCAAACGAGTGCTCCGCTCACTCTGCTGGAGGGTAAATATATACATATATGAAAGAAAAATTAGAATTAAATTTAAATTTATTAAATTACCGTATATACTTAAATATAAGCTGACTCCCCGACTTCAGAGTTTGAAAATTGGTAAAAATGCGAAACCCGTGTATAAGCCTACCCAGACTTTAGGACTTAAAATTTGATAAAAATCCAAAGTCCAATTCAAATACTGATGATGAAACTGATTTTGAAAAATTATTGGATCAAGCAGACCATCTCCAGTGCCAAAAAAGAAGAAAACTCGAATCTGATACTGAAAAAAGTAAACCCTACAAATATATCGCAAATAGCAAATTTCAAGGTGGAATTTAACAAAACTTTAATAGAAGTTGAACGTTTTGAAAGAAAATCTAAATTAAATGTTAGAGAGGCCAACTCTAAATATCCTGAAATTGTAAAAGATGCTACGCTTCTTGTTACAGCTCTGCCTCCAACACAGGTCAGCGTAGAGAGACTATTTTCTTCACTCCGTTTGATCAGAGCTGATCAGAGAACAGACAGCTGAACTTGCTGAGGCTGTTTTGTTTATTAGAAATAATGCTTAAATTTAATTTTGGTATTTGCCTATTTGGTATGTAATTAAAATTTAAAACTCTAAAAAGAAGCTTTTACTTTTTAATCCAGTGTTAATTTTATTTTAACAGGCATTTATACTAGTTAGAACTTGGAATAGTTATTTAGAAATTATATTTAAAGTAATTTTGGCATAACTAAATGCTTCCAAGGAGAAAAATTTTATTATTATTCAAATTTCAATAGCAATAAAATAAATCATGTAAAATTTTAAAGGACATGCATTTCTCTTTTCAGTGTATTAAAGTTGCTAATTGTTATCTCAGTTGTTGATATTGTAAATTGTAACAACCTATATACAGCCCAAATTTTGGATAATATCTCTTAAAAATTGTAAGAAAGTATGGGCCAAAGTGCTATAAAATTAATATAAAGTAGCCAGAAGACTCACTTGCAATAATAAAATATTAAAGTTAACTATGCAGGAGTTGGAGTCAGATCTTACAAATTTTTGGGAATTGGAGTCGGAGTCGGATTTTTTTAAAAAGATGGAGTCGGGAGTCGGAGTCAGATTTTTTTGAAAGGTGGAGTCGGATTTTATTTATCAGGTGGAGTCAGAGTCGGAGTCGGATTTTTTTGAAAGATGGAGTGGCGGAGTCGGATTTTATTTGACAGGTGGAGTCAGAGTCGGAGTCGGATTTTTTTGAAAGGTGGAGTCGGGAGTCAGAGTCGGAGTTGGATTTTATTTGACAGGTGGAGTCAGAGTCGGAGTCAGATCATTTACTATCCGACTCTGCAACGCTGCTTGCCATGCTATTGTCTCAACAAATGGACGCATAAATATAACATTTTTTGGAAACAAATTTTATTTCCAGATTAGCAAACCTTATTACAAAATTATATTTACCAGATTGCATCCAATAACCAGATTGCATCCAATAAACATGTTAACAAAAAGTTATAAAATATAAAAGTAGTATGTATGTACCTATTTAATGTGATAAATGAAGGCGGGCAATAGCATTTACAAGGGTTGGATATTTACATCCATTCCTGTTAAAGAAGAATCTCCAAGGCAGGTTTTCAATCGATTCTTAACTATCCTCATGTTAGAAAATGCACTTTCACACAAATAAGTACTGTACTACTAAACGTTGAGATCACTTTCCGATGAACACTTTCACACAAATAAGTACTGTACTACTAAACGTTGAGATCACTTTCCGATGAAAATCACAAAAATTAGGAAAAGGTTGGTTAAACAAAGCAGTTTACCCATGTGATTTGTTATGAAAAAGTTATTTTCCCACTGCTACTAATATACTCGATTTTCATTTTCTATTCTACGTTTTTACTCACTCATTTCACAAATGCAACGAACTCATGGTAAAATAAAAATAAAATTAAATTAAACAGTAAAATAAAATTAAAACAGATTCTCACAACAACAGTCACACAATCACTGAAATGGTGAATATTAGAAACCAAAAAATAACTAAAATACAGTCACAATTCAAAACTTTAAACTGAAATAGCTAAAACTTAAACTGACATGATTGAAAGTCTTATAAAAGTGTGATGTCATTGATAGCTTGTTGATCATCAAATAATTACTAATAATTAAGAAAAATTAATTAATTGAGTTAATATAATTCAATTTTAGGATTCTTTTTATTAATCTCTTAAAAAAGTAATAAATAAAAGTGAAAAAAAAACATAAAAAGTAATATTAAGTCACAAATCGTGAAAGCCTCGCGGACCACACAAAATGGCTTGGTGGGCTGCCTTTTGGACAGCCCTGCTCTAGATATTTTATCCCATAAATGGGTTATGATATTCTTGGCATACCCATGACATAATGCTTGTTCTTCCAGCTGTGGATAAAGATTTTAATCAAGATCTTAAATACGTAGGATATACCACTAGATCACTTAAGAAAACAATTCACGAGCATAAACGTGATATCCAAAATAATACAACCTCAACAGCCTTAGCCCAGAAAGCCATGAGTAGCAACTTAGCAATAGAATGGAACAAGGCAAAACTATTAATTAAAGAAGAAGATCCTAAAAAAAGGTAGGGTTGCTGAACAATATTTGATAAAAGGGATGCTAAACCTAGACCGATTAATAAAGTCGATTCTGCTATTTTTAACAATGCTTGGAAGTGGTACAGTAAACGAAAATACAGCTTTCATATGAGTCGCTCTCATTAATTATTCGATTTTATTAATTTAATGAATATCTATATTTATATTATTTGTGTAATATTAATTTCGTGCATACGTTTATAAATTTATTTATGTATTTATTCTTATTACCAATTAATATACTTTTGTAATTAATACGTTACCATAGTAACCAATTTTAAAATATTATGTGTGTTCTTTAGAATTCAGTTTATTATTTTGTTAATGGAAGCTGATGATGATTTTAAAATAAATTGAAAGCACTTCTTCCTTTTGATTAATTCTTAATTTATTTTTATGTTTTTGTGTATATATTTTGTTTTCCTGCCATAATGCTAGTAATATTGGAAGTTACATATAGTTATTATGTAAAAATGAAAACCTTAGGCAAGCTTAATGTGAATTTTTAACTATTGCAATTATTGTTTAATATCTATATCATCCAGGAGGTAAATTTCATCTGTTTATTCATAAATTGTATATTAATTAAAATTTTTATTAGATCCATTGGAATAAGTTATAAAAATTGAAAAAATAATTTAAATGAAATTCCCATAATGAATGAAAAAATAGATGATAAAAGTCAAGTGCTATATGAACTGTCAGCTTAAACTACTGTTTAATAGTGAGATTGCACAGCAATAATATAATATATAAGAAATTAGAAGATATGTTTGCTATACCAACATATATAAAGAAACAAATTCATACAGTAATAACTTAGCAGCACATTAAAAATAAAAGTTCTTATTTTATATATGATACAACAGATACTTTGTATTTTATATTTTCTTAGTACTTTATAATGTTCCAGGTTTAGAGTTTGTGTTATTCCTAAAAATTTTATTAAAGATTAGATATATAAAAGTATTATTTCACAATACAAGATGATTTTAGCATTTACTTCTATGAAATGTTCTTCCTGTAAAATACTAAATTTCTTATAAGTTCTTTATAAAAAGAGAAGTGAAATAGCTATTAATGAATTATATGCTATTTTTATGTTCATATATAAATACAAATATATATATAAACATATATGTTAAAATTAAAAAGCACAAACACAAACAGGACATAGTCAACTTGACAACAAAAATTATAATAAAAACATTTCTGTTTATTTCATAAAAATCGATATTTTTTTGTGATTAGGAATACTATTAATACATAAATGCCTGTGTCATTCTATGCATAAGTGCCACTCCCTGGAATCAACAGGGGCAATTGCCTCTTGGAAATTTGATACTGAGTCAAATATAGTTTTTTGCTTCCATATTATTTTATATTTAATAGTGTGCAAATTATCATAAATCAAATACTCATTAATATACAAAAATATACATTGATAAATATTTGGATATTGATAACTTATGTCCATAGCAAAAATTAAAAGTTGGCACTGCTATTTATGTTTTAACAATTTTCTGTATCACATGAAAGTGAGAGAATAAACAATTTTGCAGAAGCTGGTCATGACAAACTACAATTAGACTTTGGTAGTAGTACTGTTCATTCTATTTTGTGGATTTTCAAGATAAGTTAAGGAAAATTCAAAAAACTTATGATATATATTACAAAATAAATATTGCTGGCCATGAACATCCACTGAAATTAACATGTTATGGAGAAGCTGACTGTAAAATTTTAAATAATATTAATAACTATAATTGGCAAAATATTTTAGAATATCATTGTGGTATATTATATTCTGCAACTACAATATTAATTAAAAAACAAAAGTTTTTATAGTTTTATACTTTATTTTTCAGGATTATTAAAAAAATTTTTAAATATATATTTATATTCATTATAAATTCTTTTATTCATAGTAAATAACATATTGTACTAATATATTTAACTTAACAAATTTTTAATGCCGGGGATACATTCTACAAAAGCCAAACACTTAATGAAACAGCATTAAATGAGGTCATTTTTTTTTATTTTTAATGATTAAATAAAATTAAAATATTATTTAAAATTAATTTTAATAGTTGTTTAAATTTAAACAATCAATTCACTAATATTATTTTTTATTTTTTATAGTTAATGGCTGCAGCAGAATTTTTTCAATTAGATGGTCTTTTAAGATTTTGTGAGGCTCAAAGTTCAAGATTTGTAGATTTAGATAATGTTGTTTCCATGTATGTACATGCAAAAGTTTATAGTGCATCTCATCTTCTTGAATTCTGTCAAGGATTTTTGTTACAAAACATGGTAGCATTGCTAACATATGATGACAGTGTACGCAAACTAATATTTGGAAAGAAGTTACACAATCACGATGTTCTGAGTGGATTATTACTCACATTACAAGCTCGAATTAAAGAAAGATCTCAAGGCAACAAATCCTCAATAATAGGAAAATAATTTTTTGTTATATATATTAGGTAAAATAATAGATTAATTCTTTATTTGAATTTTACCAAACTATAATTAATTTTAAATCAAAAATTAATTTACATTTATAGTGTATAAAGTTTTTAATTTAATTATTTTGGAAAAATTATGAGACTTAATTTATATAAACACTAATACTTTTTAATAACTTGGATTTCTAAAATTTTCCAATATCATGGTAAAATCAAAAAATTCTCATGATGTCCTTATATTATTATTTCTTGCATTGCCATTTATTTTTTAATAAGTTTTAGTTATATTGCAAGAATTTCATTTTTTGTTATCATATGTGTTGTATATTGTATTATATATATCAAAACAGAATTTCTGTGATTTATTACACATTCACTGTATTTTTTATAATAAAATATATAATTATTTACTGTATAAAATATATACTTTGTACATATGTTAAACATGTAGAAAGAAACAATTTGCCAATATTTTAATATTGTTCAACAACCTGTTCATTCCATTTTTATAATGGATAAATTATTATTGATATTTTATTGTATACTCCACATTCCAAAACTAGAATATATTGATAATTTATATAAACACCTTATTAATTTTAAAATTATATACTGATATATTGATTTTTAATGGTGTTTAATTTACAAATTGGATTTTACAATTTTTGAATTTTTAAAACATTTTATTTTTCAACTTTTAAAATTGTAATTTTATAGTACCCATTTAAATTTAATATTTGCAATTAATCTGATCTCATTTAGTGGTACTAATTTTATAGGTATAATTGTTCAATATTAAATGATTATGTAAACTTGCATAATCTGATTTTATTAAGTTGAAAATTCAAGTTACTAAGTTTTTATTAACAGTCCTTAAGTTTAACTCCTTGCTAAACAGTATATTATAAATAGAGTAAAAGTTTCAATAGCAAGGGATTATAAATGCATTGCACATTCTACCTCATTAACTCCCACCAGAGAAAGTTATTGTTTTTATATATTGATTTTACAAAGTGCCATTTGAGAAGATTTTGTCAACTGTTTTGCAACTGTTATGATCATTACAATCTAAAAAGTTGTATTTAATATGCCATTATTTCTAATAACTTGTTGGTTAGACTTTATTTTATTTATATTTTAATTTCTTTTATTTTCAAAATATTCATTATCATCATTAGTGTTATTGAACATATTTCTTTCTTGAATTTTATTAATAATGTAAGAAAATACTAGTATGTTTTATAATTTGATATATTTTATACAATAATTTATCTTAAAATAAGAGATTTATGACCAAAATTGTAATGCAATATTTATTAATCTTCTCATTTGTTAAAAAAATTAAAAATAAAATCTTATACAGTATGTTAAAATATTACAAAATATTAAGTTAATTTTGCTTTTTGAATAAAGATAATTTTGTTTTCAAATTTTGCTATCTACATTAAGGACTTTATTCTTGAAAATTGATATATGTATATATTTGAAATATAAATTTCATAAGTTTTTCAATGGGAATTACTTTGAATGACATATATTATGATGAATAATAAGGTAACTGACCAAGAAAGATTAATTTGTCTGCCAGAAAAAGAATTTTTGTGTGTAATAATTTCAAGAAGAGTTTTTACTGTATTTAACAAAATAAATTTTATTTTTCTTTAATATGAAAATTTTATTATATTTTCCTTATAAATCATGAATTTTATTCAGATATCTTACGGATAAAATATGGAATACGGATTCTTTGGAAATTTTGGATTCATTCAGATATTCCTTTTTTATGAAAATAATGTTTTTAATATTAATAAATTGTTGGTAGATGAACTAATTTTAATTTATATATACAGAAATTAGTTTAAAATTTTATTGATAAGCTGATTTAAATATTCACAATTTCATGTACATATAAAAAATATTTAAAATATTTCAAAAATAGAAAACATAAAATAATTAAATTCAAGTCAAATTTTTTCACTGTACTCAGTGAGTATTTATTGTTTGATGTTTATATCAAAAATATTAATCCATAAAAATTACATAACTACAAATATTTAAAAATTTCTGATGAATTTATTATCATTGTAATTTAATGTTACATTAAATTTATTTATTTACAAATATATTTCTGTCTAAATTAAACATTATTAATTTTATGAAATTTTATTAGAAATTAATGCAATTTAAAATTGAATAATAATAATAATCTAAAGATTTTACAATATTATTTGGGTACACATCATCAAGATATCTGGAGAATAAAATATCATAGAGAATTTAAATTCTAGATATATGCCAGTTAATTTTGAGGACAATAATCAGTCACATCTCAAATTTGAGATATTGGCCATTTGAACATTAAAAGTAATATTGGAAGTTATATCATTTTGGCAGTGTAACTGTTTTTAATTTTGTATAACTATATGTATTTGCTTTGTCTATTTGGGTACACATCATCAAGATATCTGGAGAATAAAATATCATAGAGAATTTAAATTTTAGATATATGCCAGTTAATTTTGAGGACAATAATCAATCACATCTCAAATTTGAGATATTGGCCATTTGAACATTAACATAAACTTTGAAACCATTTTTCAAGTATGAAAAATATACTTGTAATACTCATTGAAAAGTTTTTGTAAAAAAAATGCTTGTGTATTGATATTTATTTTCAATAAAAGTTTTACCTATAGTTTTCATATTATTGCATATTTTTTGTTTTCAAATTTGTAGAATTTTCTTAATCTAGATTTCATTAAGTGGTTTAACTTGGTATTAAGTTTGTAAATAAAATCTGATTTAAGGGAAAGTTAGGTTAAAAAATTTCTCATTAGATAGGGCATATTTATAAGTTTCTTTTAAAGTTTTCAAAACATATTACAAATTTTTTAATGTTTATTATTCATTAAAAATTTCAAAATTTTATCTATATAATTAAAAATTGATATTATTATTTGTTAATCATTAAAATAAAATATTATTTTATTTTAATGATTATTCACCTTAAACTGTTTGTATTGCAGAATTAATGAAAAATGATTGCAAGATCATCAATAGCACGTTCGTTGCATTCTCTGATATTAATACAGTGGACTCGAGTTTTTATGAAACTCCACTTTACGAGGAGCTACACGTTTTACGAACCTTCACTTTACGAACTACACGTTTTAACGAATCTCCACTTTATGAACTATATATTTTTACGAACCTCCACTTTACGAACTACACATTTCTACGAACCTCCACTTTACGAACTACAGGTTTTTACGAACTATTTAGTTGGTCTCAAAAAATCCCTAATGTTAATTAATGCCATTCCCATTTATGAACTTTCGATTATACGAACTTTTTTGGGAGTCCGTACGAGTTCATAAAATCGAGAGTCACTATAGCATGAACCAAGGACGGCATGAGCTTATTTAATCATTAGTTCCATCTAGTGGAGAAATTAGAAAGTACAAGAGTATAAATAATAATTATTACTTAAATAAAGTACAGAACAACACACCTTTTTCAAAATTTAATCTCAGTTTTATTATCTGAAATTAACTTCTTGGTTCGTTTATTGAAATAATATTGTGTTATGGGGTGTAATATCCATAACAAGGAACAGAAGAAGTGAATTGATGCGAAAGAATGAAACATGTTGTCGTAAACGCCGAACGTATCTCGAAAATAACCTGAAAATATATAATTATTATTTTACAATGAGAAAATGCTAAGTCATTCTTAAGTATAAACTTTATTGTTATAGTTTCGTGATGTATAATTACGTCAAGCTTGCAAGATTCGTTTGACGTCACGTCACGATTTTATCTCGCTGCAATATTTCTGAAAATAAGCGATTTGGAAAATTTTTACATGTAAACTGTATATATTACCCTCACATAAACATAATTATGTAATTTCGACCATTATTTAATAAAAGAAATCGAAAGTTCAAATAAAAATACTGCCAAAATTATTTTAAAATTTTTAATTGAGTTCATTAACATTTTTACATAATCTGTTAAATCATTAAAAATGTCGTGAAATTCAATATTAAGATGCAAGATGTCTGTTTAATAGTAATTCTCAGAAATTAGTTATTAAAATTTGGTCACAAAATATGTATTCTCGTGAAATAATTAAAAAACGTTTTTGCTGAAACAATTCGAGTTTAACCTTGATAAAAACCGATTCGAACAGAACGTGCAGTAAATGCAACCGCTCGTCTGTAATGACCAGAACTACTGACCTCTTACCGTTATCCGGATTTATTATAAATAGACTTCGTAGAAATGTTACGCATTTTTACCGAAATTACGTTTAACAAGAAGTTTCATAAATATAAATAAAATTATTGTCATAATTTTATCCATATTTTAATAATTCTTGATAATAAAATTACAGAAAAATTCTGGATGATAAAACTACAGAAATTCGCGCTTATTTTGTTTTTATCAAGTGCAGTACTGTGTACACTGTTTTCATCATCACAAATTAAAACTTTCTATGCTTAATAGTTTTCGTCAATCAGTAATATAACGGTTACGTTTTATATTTTTGGATTATTCTTCATTCGAAGTGCAACAGTTAGATTTTTCGCAATTCTAAAAGAGTCACTACTTCAAATATATCATTCATTTTCATTGATGCTGATTGCTTATAAAGGGAACATCCATAAATTTCGAACGCAATTTCGAACACTTTGATCTCCTCCATCCTCTTCTTTACATTTTATCACACCAAGCGTGACATCCTGACCATGACATCGTAAATTTGATCATCCCTCTCTCTCTAATTAAAAATTTTTCTTTGATTTAAAATAAAAATATACATATAAATAATAGTAAAAAATTAGGAATTAATTTATACTGGTACTTTGTTACAGATATTCTTTAACATCTAAATAAATCTTTAAATAACCGAGATATTATATAAATATCTAAAAACTGGATATAGTATATGTCTTACATTTTATAACAAATTTATCTCAAAATATATTTTGGGATAAATTTCTTATAATTTGTCTTTGATTTTCAAACAATTAAAGCATAAACATTTTATAACTTAAAAAACGTTTTTGGTCATAGAAATGCAAAACTAACCATATTTCTAGTGTGACGTCACAATTTGCATGGCTCCCTCCTTCCCTACGTCATACATCGCACAAATTTATTACACCCTCCCCTTAACAGCATAGTATAGCGTATTTTATAGTCGCTCCTTAATACGTTTGTATAATATAGTACTCTACCAAAATATTGCAACAAGAATTGATATTGCATGAACTTATGCAATATAGTAATTACTATAAAAATAATCATTACCTATATAAGAGTTTTCTCATTGATAATCTAATAATTTTTACCAAGTAAAGAAAATTAGAACTATCTTCCATTCTTGCATAAACAATTATACTATACATAATAATACTAAACTTTATACTTACCAATTAAGAAAGGTCTATTTTATGATATATTCAATATTTATTATTAAAATTATCAGCTAATTCATTTCTTTATTAATAATTGTGATAAATTAAAAACATAGATATATGAAAAAGTTTGTAGCAGTGTTTTGATATATACATTGTAATTTGTGAAATTTTTTTAGTACTATATAAAATTTAATGGAAAAAGATCAGTTTAAGTGCCAAAAAAGTGACTGTAAAGATTTATTTTTATTACAGTAAAATCCAGTTTTTGTAATTGATATTTAAAAATCCTATTTTTAATCAGTTTTCAATTTATAAATTTCAATTCATGGTTTTAAAAGTTAAAATGTTTTTAAAAGAAATGCAATTTAATATATGGTGTAATGCAATTTAATATATGGTGAAGAATATAATATTGTAAAGAATTCAGTACAAATTAATGTAATTTTATTTTCAGTATGTATTTTCTATAACAAATCAAAATTTAAATTACCGTATATATTCATGTATAAACTTTGTAAAAAAAAATTTTTATAAATGGGGTTAGTTTATACATGTGACAATTAAAAATTGGAAAATTTTTTAATGTATATAAATAAACATATATTAGTTTTTTAAATATATCAGTATATATTTAAAGAAATATGATGGATTTCAATGTAACTGAGGCATCTGCCATATTTATTCCTAACAAAGATTATCATCTTTTTCATTCTATTATTAAATATACATGGATATAACTGACTGTTCATAAATCAATATTTTTGTCCATATTAAAATATCAGATATTACATATATAAGATTGAAAATATACAAAACAATTATATTGTCTCTCTTCATATTAGTAGCACATGCTTTGGTAGTTGTGGGATCGACTAATTTATTCATAATAAATATTTATTTCTTCTTGATTCTATTATGAAAAATATACAGAAATGTGTAAATATTGTTAATATAATAATACATATTTACCCATTGATTATATCATAACATACAGATATTAGATATCATAAAATTATATCTAAACTGACTGTATATTATCAATCAATTTAATCTAATTTCATAAATAATATTTAAAAAATATTTAAATATTAATTCATCAGGCATTTCATATATAAGATCAGAAATGTATAGACAGATTTTTATCAATGAATATACATAGTAATGGTACTCTATATATTCATTTATATATCATCAATTTTAAATGTAAGTATAGTTATTCCTGATATTTCTGAACATACAGTTTTAATATTGCTTGATAGATATGATCATTTAGAAAATATGAGGTATTTTGCAACTGATTTGTACTTCCTATAATTATTATATATATTGGTTAGTGTTCCATTCAGTCAATTAAACAAGATTTTTGTTGCTCGTTTTGTTTTTTTGTTAAATTTTTTCATTTGAGATTTGAAAACAATGGAAATATTTACTATTACTTTATATTTCCATCTTAAAAACATTTCAATAAAATTATTGTTGGAAATGTGACGCAACATAATTATGGCCTGCTCCCCATCCAGCTTTCTTCATATCTTGTTATAACATTTCAATGTGATAGATTGGTTTTTTTGACAAAATGCCCATATTTACTCCCATTGTGAATTGGATATGGAAAATTTTTTAAATTATGAAAAGATTATCTATTTATTTCAATGAATTGATATTGCTCTAAATTCTTGAAATTTAGGATCAACTTATATATACAAGTTTCAACTTTTTATGTTTTTAGAGACTGAATTAGAAGCTTATACATGATATATACGGTAAAAGCAATTAAATAAATGATCCATATAGGGAATATATGCAAATTTGTTCACTATGGTTAATGGTTTCATATGGCATTGTTTTAAGTTATAATTAGGTATATTTTTATATTTTCAACCCAATGCCACAAAATTATCAAAATTCTTGTGTTACATATGTTTGTTTGTCTAAGTTGTTCAAGTTATGATCGGGTATTCTTGTCAAAAGGTATTTTTTGATGGAAATATATTTTACACAATTTTCTATCAATAAATATTATTTAATATTTTTTATGCATTTAAAATGATTGATTGATTTCTTTATTAGATAATATATTTAAATTATATTTTGATTATAAATTCTTATAATACCGAAGGAATCAAAAGATTATTTCCATTAAAAATTTATATTAATTCAATATCATACATTTAAATAATACACTATAAATAGGAAAATATTCATTATAGAATATTTATTATGTATATTTTAGATATTGTGAATAAACTATCTTTTAATGTTTACATAAAATATGAATCAGATTGGTATATAAGCCTCTTTACAACAGGCAGAGGTGTAAATCATATCTCTTCAAGGGACACAAATATTTATGGCAGCTTGGTCTGTTTATCTTTTTTTGTCAACAAATGATTCTACCTCTCAATCTATTGATTATTAAGTGGGTGAATTGAGACTCTGCCATAGATCATTCACATCAATAGAGGGCAAAACTGTTGACAATGGCCATTGACAATCTGGTTTAGATGACTAAATATTTTCCAAGGGATGGGACCCAGATTCAATCCTCCGGATAGAAATCCATAGCATTGCCACATGACCAATCTGGCTGACAACACAGCAAAATTAAAATATCCATTGAATTTTGAGTGCTATACTAGATTCACTACTTTGAATTTAAAAAAGTAACATCATATTCATCATTTGTAGTTCCAGGGGAATTAAGAGACATCACTGGGCCTGGGGGAAATTTTTAGCACCATCCTTCTACAGTTAATTAGTCCTAAAATACAAATTGTGGAATGATGTCCAAACCTCTGTGAATCTCAGGCCTGGGAAATTTTACTCCATCATCTCTCCTGGATGTACAATAATGTATTTTTCTTTATCTTTATGTAAAATGCTGAAAATAGTTGTGTTTCATTTGATTGTATACCTTATTCCTAAGTCTTTTTGGATTTTCTTCATTATCCAATTGGAGCTTATGGAATATGTATCAACACACATTTATTGTTTGGGACAAAATATTGTTGTTGATATGCTCTAATATTAGCTTGTATGTTGCCATAATACTTATTTTCTGTCTTTTAATAAATCTTGAGTATATAGTTTTCATCCAATATGATTTTTTTAGCTCATTATTTTTTGCTGTGGAAATTGAACAATGATTGAAAAGTCTTTAAGAGACTTCAATTCCACAGCAAAAATATAAGCTAAAAAAATTGTATTGGATTTCTGTGATACATTTGTCTATCACAGAAACTATATGTTTATAATTTTTTAAAATATGCATTAAAAGCTGCTCTTTCGTATATCATATGGTTATCAGACCAGGTAGGTATTAAAATTGGATTATATGTGGGCATTCTATATATGCTGTTATATATATTCAGCTTGCACTATAGTTAGATCTATATCTAGGAACTGTACATGTTGATCACTTTTGTCTGGGTTTAGAATAAAAGGGGGATCTGTGCAACTTTCAATAAAATCATCAGATTTGTCTTTTCTTTCCCATGAAATAAACACATCATTAGTATAGTAAAGATAACATTTAATAGCAGGATTATGTGTGATTAGGACTTTTTCTTCTACATATCATAACATAGTTTCTTCTAGTATGCCTGCTAATAGGCTACCAATTAGAAATCCTTATATTTGCCTATAGTAGATCCCATTAAGCATGAAATAAGATTCATAGATTATTATATGACAGCAGTGTTCACCCCATCAATTGCAGAGCAATTTTTGGTTGATCTCTTGTTTATTCCTCCTTACAAACTTAAATAAATTATTATGTTTTCAGTTTTAATTATCATTATTTTGTATTATTTTTTTAATTCTCTTTAAGTGTATTCGCTATTTTTATTTATTTTTTGTTAAAATTGTCAAATCAATAATTTTATCATTTGAAGGTATACACATTAAAAGTTTCCAATATTAACTGATATTGCATCAAAAAATTCTGTCATGTTTCAGATCAACATACTTATCAGAATCCACATTTTCTAATAATCCTAATCTAGCAAACTTCCTCCAGCAGTTTATTTTTGAATTAACTGCCAAATTAATAATTATTTTTAATTTACGTTACAGTGCCACCATCTGTCGGATTAATAATTATTAATTTAAATTTAGGCTAAGGTGGCGCCATCTATTATTTAATAATTGAACTTTAATTTTTACTAATTTCCTGAAATTAAAAATTTGCCTTGGCCTGGAATCGAACCAGGGACTTCAGGTTACCGTCTCGACACCTTACCAGCTAGACTACCAAGGCACCATAGGATTATTTGAGTTGTGTAAATCCCCTAGTATAATGGATTATGATTATCTACTTTTTCTAATATTAACATCATAAAAAATCAAGAAACCAAATTACAAATGATCATTTGGATGGTTGTCTGCATTTGTCCACTTCTTCATATCAGCCTGACTATAAAAATATTGTGCACACCAAACAATGTCAAATTTCACATTAACTTTTTTTTTTTTTAATCAACCAGCATTTCCTGTAACTTATGAGTTTGTAATCAATCTATTGTTTTTTTCTAACTTTGGTTTTCCAAAATAGAGAAATAAATATTTTATTCCAATATATTTGTTTTATTTATTGTATTAAAATAATTAAAACTGATAAATAAATTTTTAAATACACAAATAAAGTTTTTAGTTTCTTTAAAGATTTTTGAGCTGGGAGAGTGGGTCATCCGAAGTGAGTGAGCTCATTTAACTGCATAGTTGTTTGTAATCAGATATCTGGTTGGAGGAATGTGATCTATATAAGAGTGTAGATTGCCGAATAACTTAATATAGAAAAGTAGCTCGCATAGTAAAAAGGTTGAACATCACTGTTAAATGGGATCCATAATAAAAGTGCTATTGCAAATAAGTTTGAAATATGAAATATTAGGAATTTATAAAACAGCAAACAGATTGATAGGCTGAGAGACTGATACATCTTTTTTTCATAATCATAAACCATTAGAATTTTTGAAATCAGACCATACCAAATGAGACACTATCTAGAAATTCTTCAGCTGAATTAATTGCATATGGATAGTTAGTGAGTTTATCCTTAAACCATTTATCTATTTTCATTTTTCATTTTAAGAGTGGGGAGTGGCATTTATTTAAAGTCAGATGGTAACAGGTGTTTTATGTGCTTTTTCACAAATGCATAAAACACCTGTTGGACTGTTGATTTATTAATAAATAGCTGAATGGTATCAATAGCTGTATTAATAATAACTTTTTATCTACTTATATGAAATAAAAATATAAAATTTTTTGTGCATATTTAATCATCAATCTAAAACAATATCTTCAAAATGAATGAAAATGTAATATCACATATGAAATATGTAACTTTCATGCACTGGAATGCACTATTTTTGTGTGTCTAAATATCATATTATCTGGTACTTTGACATACATTTCAGGGTATCAAATAGACTATGCCCTTCAATACATGAGAGTTAATACATTTAAAAAGCATTATTTTAGATTTGTAGCTAAAATAATTTAACATAATAGTGGACAAATAGTATATTAGTCAACTGATAGTTGGTAGCCTCCAAAATAATAAATTAAACACAGCAGCCAAAACTTGAATTAACAATTCAACTCAGATTGCCAATTTTGTTTTATTAGGTTGCTGGATTATTGGATACTTGGATTATTTAAGATTTTTATAGTATATAAATAGTATATATTGAATGAAAAATTTAATAATTTTCAAATCACTAAAGAAAGAAATTAAGAATCTATGAGTGAAAAATTAAATGAAGAAAAACAGATACAGTCAAAGCTGGTTATTAGGAAGTCAACTATAAAGGAAATTTGGATATAAGGGACAAATGCGTCTGGTCCCGGTGAAAAACCCATGTTTTGTGTGTATTTTTTGTCGGATATAGTGGATTTGGAAATAATGGAAAATTCGGCTATAAGAGATAATTATTCATTTTGCTGTACTCTCCCTTGTGATGACCTACTTTTCATCTTGCTTTACCTTGGCCAGCCATCAGTGTAATTTATTTAAAAATAACAAAAACATCATAAAAAGCCAATTTTTTGCTTTTTTCTCTCCATTCCCTGATCGCAAATCTTAGTTAAACCATGGTCTATAATTATACATGGTCATTCCACTCCTACTGATAACAAAAAAAAAAATCTGTTAAGGTCTAGATTTTTAATCACTAGGGCAGCATTGGTGTCAGTTTCTCTGTCATAGCAGACAAATTTCTATAGACTTACATGTAGAATCTTATAAATCAAACATAACACTGCAAAATATTTTTTGCAGGAATTTTGCTATATTTTGCAATTATAGAATAAAAGACACCACAGAGTTATCCTTAACGTTTTATGGACTTAAATGGTAAAAAATAATATTAAAAAATTTTTAACATTAGTTCACAACTATCATTTTTAACAGTCAAATTTTGCAGTTGTGTACCTATTTTTTTCTTTGATTCTTTAAATGTGTTTGAAATAATGCCAATTAATACAATTCTAATTGCTCCGAAATTACTAACAATAAGTTTTTGTAATTATTAATTCTATAGAAAATGGATTAAACAAATTTTAAATAAAAATTGAAAATGTATTTCAGTAGTATGCTCAGTATAATAATTCCATTTGAAAAAATAAATAATAAATTATTTGGTGGGCTAATTATTGTATCTGCGCACAAAGATCATACAAACGCTGAAAAAACTATTAAAATTTCTGGATCAGAACAGACATCCTATGGACATTTGAAGTAAAACTTGTTGCATTTTAATGTAAGTTGATAAATAAGGCATAATTCCTTGATAATAGCAACATCATAATTACTTTTCACATGATTATTTAAAACACTATTATTTGTTGATATATTGGTAAATAAATTTTCAAGTGTATCAATTTCAATTCCATTCATAAGATAATTTATAATTTAATTCAAACTTTTCTATGATACATATATCCTTTAGTGAAAATAATTTTCTGAAATTCATTTTTGTATCTGCTAGAAATGGTATGTACAATATAATAATTTTGAAAGAGGAAAATATCTCATTATTTAAAATAATTTATTTATCATTTCATATCTAGTATTGTATTAGAACTTTTTTGATTGGAATAAAGCTACCTGGGAACTGAAAATTTTTAGTGATTAATTTTGATAGCAATGAGATTTCCTCTTCTTATTTATCTTTCTCCTGTTTTGAAAGTTTATATACTGTAATTATATAACTCATCTTACTTTAAAAGCTCATTCCCATAAGTATTAAATTAAAACTATGGTCTATAAATACTATTTTTATATTTATATTAAAAATTGCAGCCAGGAACAAAACAGTATGGCATTTTTTGTCAAAAAAATAAAATTATAGTCTGTGATCGTTATAACCATAGATTTCTATTTTCTACTAGAGACCTTGGTTCTTTTGTTTTCCCTTTCGAAATCTGACACTAGCAATGCAATGAAGCTACTGTTTAAGCTACTGTCATTGGTTGATGTGAACTACTCTTATTGGCTACTGTGAGCTTCAGAAACGAAACTGCTGAGAACAAAAGCCGTTTATCGACGTTCCACTTGGTTCGTTTCCTCGTGTTTTTTCTGTTCGTTCATTTAGTATTTTTTGTTTTAAGAAAATAGCTATCATGGTTACGAGTTGTGCAGCATATGGATGTAATCTGAAGAGGAAAAAAAGTGACAGAAGTTACAGTTTTCATAGGTGAGGAAATATATATTTTTTATGGTAGGCTTCTACTTTCACTGCTTTGCATTTTTTTTCATCTGACCCGTGTATGATACGTCGATAACCGATACGTCTATAAATATAATAAGTCATGTTATAGTGTGTCTTAATGCCTATCGTTTTTTTGTGCTTGATAAAGTAGATGTTAGTTAAAATGGTTGATTTTAATTTGGGCACGTGGCATGCAAAAACGGTGGCAGTCAAAGTAGAATCTTACCCTTTATATACACTGACGGAAAAAAAAATCCCAACACCAAGAAAGACTTGTGTTAGATAAACAAAATTTGGTAGGCGTGTTTATACATCTGAAAGATGACATCGATTCAAATTTC
>AYEL01091104.1:0-14056 GCA_000484575.1 Olivierus martensii | reverse complement strand
GGTCAGGAATAGATCTATCGGTGAAGTCCGATGTCGGTTCCAAATTAATATAACTGCCTGAAGAATCAATCTGCTTGTTGGCCTCGGTGGTCTAGCGGTATGACGTTGGGACGTTAGCCCAAAGGTCCCCGGTTCGATCCCGGGCTGAGGCAGATTTTTTCTTCTTCAGGTAAATTAGTCAAAATTCCTGTTTAATTTATAATTAATAGATGGCGCCACTTGTTGGCTTAGTAATTTCTATAGTTTATCTAAATTTATTTCGGTTTAAAATTCTGTTGTGTATCTCAAGGGTTAAATTTGGCAAGTTGTTTGGATTTATTACAAAAGTGTGTTTGGAAAAGTTGCATGAGATAGGAATTACCATACATTCTCTCACTTGTGATGGTGCAGTTGTAAATATCCAGACTTTAAAGCAATTGGGGTGCAATTTATGTATGCAAAATCTTGACTCATTTAAATCATCATTTAAACATCCTGTGACTGGAACAGATATTGCTGTGTTTTTAGATCCATGTCACATGTTGAAACTGGCAAGAAACACACTATCAGAAAAAAGGATTATAACTTCTAAAATAGGAGATATCAAATGGGAATATAGAGTTCAATTAAATAGACTACAGGAGCAGGAACAGCTAAAGTTTAAAAACAAACTATCAGGAGTTCATGTTTATTTCTGGAACAAGAAACAAAATGTAAAATTGGCTGCACAAACACTTAGCTCTAGTGTTGCTGATGCATTGGATTATTTATTAAAAATGAAACACCCTGATTTTCAAGGTGTGAAGCAACCATTCAGTTTATTAGAATATTGGATCAATTATTTGATATTTTAAATACAAGAAATCCTTTTCGTAAGGGTTTTAAACAGCCATTAAGAATAGAAAATAAAATTTATTTGGATACTATATTTGAACAATCTCTGGAATATTTAACTTCTTTATCTATAGGTGGTACAGCTATTATGCTCCAATAAAAGAAAAACTTTTGTATTAGGTTTTGCCATGTGCATAAAGAATGCACAACTTCTTGTTAAAAAATTATTAGAAGAAAATTCTAATATTTTCAAATACCTCTTACTTTATAAGGTATCTCAAGATAATTTGGAGATATTTTTTCTCGCATTCGAGCTAGGGGAGGTAACAACAATAATCCCAGTGTTTACCAGTTCAGGTGGGCCCATAGAAAACTGCTATTTTGCAAACACCTGTCCTTAGGAAATGTAAATTTTATAAATTTTAATTCACTACAATACTCTATATTTGATTTCAGATCAAACCAAAAATGTTTTCCTAATAATAATAATAATGATGATAATGTGCTCTCAAATGATGGAGAATTAGAGACTATTATGTCCCAGATTGATTTGCCATACACCTATTAGAAATGTCAGAAAATATTTTGATTTATATTGCAGGATATGTAATTAGGAAATTAATAAGAGATCTTACATGTGATATGTGTTGTAACATTCTTATCAAATCCCGATTTGAAAGTGACCACACTTATGCATCCAGCAGATATTTTATTGATTTTGTAAATAGGGGAGGCCTTGTGTTTGCATCAGATGGTGTAACTGAAATAATAAAATATGTAGAAAAGTCATTCAGACTCCTCATAGTTCAGCATGAGATGATGAAAAATTCAATTTCTCAGAAGATAGCAAGATATGTAATACAACATTATTCTCAGCCAGAAAATTACAGAAAGTTAGAACAGTTGGGTTTATATCATGCAATAATGGCAGAAATAAGTTTTGAAGATTTGAATGAAATTCAGTTAATAAGGAAAATAACTGACATATACACCAGGATCAGGTTATATTCATATTCAAAATATGTAACCTTGCAGATGCAGGGCAATGCAGCATCTGTAAGACATAAACTGAACAAGACAATACTTTTTAGTAATGTGTAATCTTTTTAGCTTAAATAAAATTTAAATTTGATACAATTAATATCAAATAACCTATCTTTGTTAAGTTTAAAATAAACTTAATAAGGATAGGCTATTGTTTGATTTAATAGTGTAATTATCTTCTTGTGTATTGTTTAATTATAATCTTTGTCAAAACAAATTTTTTTCCACTCCCTTCATTTGTATTTATTTTTTCATAACTCTACATTTTTTTAGCATAAATGCATATAATAATGGTTTTTTTATTACAATGCACCCTTGATGGCACTTAAATCTGTTTTCCTCTTTGCTCGAAACATTAAATGATTAGGAAAATGCGAAAATTGGATTATTTTGAGCACTTCGAATTATCGAAATCGTGTATTTATAAAAAATTATAATAAAAAAATGGTTTAATACCCCATATTTGGATTCTACACCCTTTTTATTAATTATTAGAATCTGTTCATCACATTTATTAAAATAAATGGGCAAGATCTGGCCACCAAAATAAAGTCAATTTACAATAGGTTTGAATGTAGATTCGTGAAAGTAGCCCATTACTGAGCCCACCAGTAATGTTTCACTTTTAAACAATGAGCAGGCTATCTATGTATATAGAAATCTGTAGCTATAACCTTTCCCACCAACGATAGCGACAATGCGGTAGCCTCATTACCGATCGCTAAAAAATATATCCTTCTGCGAGACTCGTTTCACTTCTAAATTGAGTTGGATAATTCTGTTTTTTAAATATTTATTTTCATAAAATAAAGAATAACAGTCAATGAAATATCAACATTTCTAATCTGATGTAATTCAGATTTCTGTAAAGGATTAAATTATTGACTTGGCAAACTCTTTCCAGAATTGATGACTCTGAAAAGAGCTGTTTATTATAAAGCCCACTCAGATGATGATACAAAGTTTTCATATTTGTTGCTACGAAGAATCGGATTCATTGTCGCTACTATCGGTTCGTCATCACAGGCATTTACTGAAATTATTAGCGGTTCTATCACATTCTCTTCGATAAATCTGTCTTTTTGCCAATAATCATTCTCAACATCCCAGGGCCGGCCATCTGGGGGTGCAGTGGATGCAATGCACCCAGGCCCCACAATTGAGTTTAGTTCATGACCCTAAAACAGTCATGAACTAAACTCTCATATTAAAATTTTATTATTTATTTTATGTAATTAATTTTTTCAAATGTATTTAATTAGAAAAAAAATGTATATTAGCTGATTTTTAAAATAGATTACTATACAGTACTTAAAATAACGTAATTATTACTGTATACCCCATCTATGTCATAACTTTACAAATTTTAATTATTGCGAATTTCACTAGATCAGGGGTGCACAGACTTGTTAAAACCAAGGGCCGCATGGATTCACCGTAACTTATAGGAGGGCCACCAAAATAAACCACGAAACTTATATATTAACATGTTACAAAGAAACATAATCAAAATTAAACAAAGATGTTTTTAATAGACCGTGTGGTTGCATTAGTAATTATTTAACGATCAACAAACTATCAATGACATTTTTATAAGACTCAATCACGTCAATTTTAGTTTTAGCTACTGTATTTTGGTTTAAAGTTTTGAATTGTGATTGTATTTTACTTATTTTTTGGTTTCTAATACACACCATTTCAATGATTGTGTGACCGTTGTTGTGAGATTCTGGTTTATTTTACGTATTAATTTAATTTTATTTTACCATGAGTTTGTTGCATTTGTGAAATGAGTAAGAAAAAACGTAAAATAGAAAATGAAAATCAAGTATATTAGTAGCGGTGGGAAAATGACTTTTTCATAACAAATCACATGGGTAAACTGTTTTGTTTAACGAACGTTTTCCTAACTTTTGTGGTTTTGGTCGGAAAGTAATATCAGTGTTTGGTAATATTTATTTGTGTGAAGGTGCATTTTCTAACATGAAGATAGTGCGTGCCTCGCAGGAGGTCCCGGATTTTTTTTAAGGGGGGTTGGGTTGGGTGGGTGATGTGGGTGATTAAACATCTGGGCCCCTTCAAGGGTGTAGGTGCAGCCCGTGGTTGAAATTGGCCTGCCCCTTTAGTAATCTCCCTGATTGGAAAGGGGGCGTAAAATCTGCAAAAAAAAACATGAAGATAGTTAAGAATCGATTCAGAACCTGTCTTGGAGATTCTTCTCTTTTGCATATTCCGCAGATAGCTACAACAGGAATGGATGTAAATATCCAGCCCTTGTAAATGCTGCTGCCTGCCCTCAATAATCACATTAAGTAAGCACATACATACTTTTTTATATTTTTTGCTGTTTATATTTTATAACTTTTTGTTAGCATGTTTTATTGGATGCAATCTGATATATATATTTTTGCAATAAGATTTGTTAAATCTAAATAAAATTGGTTTCCAAAAAGCGTTATATTTATGCGTTCCGTTTGTTCAGACAATAGCGTATCAAGTACCAATGCCCCTGATCTTTTTTGTAATTGGGGGTTTTCAAATGGTTAATCTAGAAATAAAATTGGTTTCCAAAAAGCGTTATATTTATGCATTCCGTTTGTTCAGACAATAGCGTATCAAGCCCCTGATCTTTTTTGTAATTGGGGGTTTTCAAATCTGTAGTAAACACGGTTATGGCCCTCGGATTCATTATAATTGGACAGCACTGTGCTAGAAAAAGAAGTAAATAAATTGTATAACACGGAAAAATAAAATTGAACGTGTTATGAGGCTAGAGCAGCCTAATACGCGATTGCCCCAAGGTGCTGATCCGCACTTGCCCCAGGTAATAATATTTACAGGGCAAGAGCTTACCAGAATTTTTCTTAATAAATTTTGAAATATCAAAAAATTTGTTTATTTAATATAAACTTTAATCAATATTCTTCATACTTATAAAAAAAATAGCTTCTAAAGTGAAGTTATCTTAAGAATTATTGCACTTTAACGATACAGTCAAAGTTGTGTGTGCTGTTCAAAGCGCTTATAAGGTAAGCGTTTCAACTTCTATGGAATATTGGGTCGCGTTGAACACCAGCGCGTCTAACGATAGGTGGCTGTCTAGGACGATTGGCGAGTTTTTCATTTGGGAAGACTTTTTTAATTTTTTGACTAATACAGCGAATTTTATAAGGAAAATGTAACGAATTTTCGTGCATATGTGATTGAGCATTATTTCTACACGTTATAACAGGAATTGTTTTCTATTAAACAAAGGGTTAGTACTAAAGTTTGTATATTCTTACTTAAGCCTAATTCAGTGTTTGATTTGGGCCTGATATTGTATAATTAATAAAGATATATCTGCTACATTGCTTTTATAGTTTTCTTTATAATTCATTTTCATTTCCACATAATAACTTGCATATATTAATTTGTGCTAGCTACATGTTCACATCTATTTTTAGTACATTATAAAAAAAGAAATTGCGTAACTGCAATAGAAAAAATAAAAGAGAAAATTTACTTTTATTGATTTTAATTATAATGTTAAATGATATATAATATTTGGTATGTTCTACATTGAAATTGAAGATTTTATTCAATAAATAAACTGTCAAATTTTATCCCTGTAAGGTTGCTTATCCTATTAACAACTTAGTTCCACCACCAATCGCTTAGAGGCGCTCGAATTCGGCGATATCGGTTGTTATTAAGTTAAAGCGCTTACCTTATAAGCGCTTTGGTGCTGTTGGGATGCGACGCTTTTGTAAAGGTCGATGTAAATACTGGAATCGCATTATTCATCGTGCGTTATCTATGTCGAGATGTCGATATTAACTTGTAGTAGATAACTACAATATCAAATAGCAAAATTTCTCTTAAAAAAAAAGTTCGATAATGCACTTCCCCCAACTATGCCCTTACCCCACTCCGCCTTATGTATTTTTGAAAAATATATGTTTAAGTGGCGGCAGTTTGTCTTTTTGTCCGGGGCGTCATAAATGATAGAGCGGACGCTGTGGGGTATGCGAAAATAATATTGGTAATGGTGGAAAAAACCAAAAAAGGAGTTAAAAAAAATCAAATACTGTATAGAGCAGGGCTACCCAACTTTTGTATGACCGTGAGCTACTTTTTTCACCGGAACGATATAGCGATCTACCGATATCCAGGGAATAAAAGTACAGAAATAACAATCATCTATATAATTCAAAATTTATTATAAAATAAATCAATTCTTTATAATATGAAAATAAATACAAAATGCATGGGTACATAAACCAAAATTTTAATGCGATATTTAGCATTATGTAGATTTTGCAATTGATTCAAACTTTGAATTATATGACGAAAGAGATAATCTTAAAATTTTTACCAACATATTTTGCGACGAATGTAAGTTCGATTTTAAATCTATAATTTTTGCTCCGCGTATTTCGGATATTCATTTTCATAATTGGAGGGCATTGTTCGAAAATGTCGTCAATATTTTTCTTTTTTAGAATAGCAACAACTGAATTACATATTACACAAGAACATTTGCCATTAATCATGGCAAAAATGGTAATGATAGATTTTAATTTTATTTTCTATGCTCATAATTATGGCTAAAAAGAAAAAAAATTTAAATAATTGAAGAAGTTTATTTTTTGAGAAATTTAGCCCTTTTAGTACCGAACAATGATATATTATTGTCCAGACCCGAGTAGTGGAATAAAGAAAGAAAAAAAAACTTTTAAACGTGTAAACGCATTTGTGCAACCAATTTTTGCTTACTCATCGAAATAATCTTCATTTATTGTTTTTGATATATTTTATTCTACCGATTGATCTGATCTGCTGTTACTTAATAAATGATAAAAGACACAAAAAACGAAAACACGTAGAGATAACTTAGATCTACGTGTTTTCGTTATTTGTAATTTCTAGAGATAACAGACTATGTAGTAAAGGTGGTCTGTATCCAACAAGAA
This sequence comes from Olivierus martensii, assembly GCA_000484575.1. NCBI lineage: Eukaryota > Metazoa > Arthropoda > Arachnida > Scorpiones > Buthidae > Olivierus > Olivierus martensii. The sequence continues at coordinate 7,244 of AYEL01091104.1, read as the reverse complement.
TACAGATCCACCTTTAGTACCAGTGCCGGATTAAGACCCTTAGATGCCCTAAGCACTAAGTAATTTTGATGCCCCCCTTATACTTATAATTCAAAATATATAAAACGGAACTTACATTTTAATAGACTAAACATCCAGAGCTGAGTGTGCTATTGCAGGGTATTCAGATTACGACCTGCGGACCACCAATTGGAATAATTTTTCAATAAGAATCACAAAAAACGGGGTGTTGATAGATTTCAAATGCATTAATTACAATTGAGTTCAAAATATATTCCGAATAGCAAAAAGTAACTGTAATCCAAGTTACGATATTTCTTTTTTTTGTATATTTTACGCCCCTTCCAATCGGAGATTACTAAGGGACGGGGCCAGTTGCAACCACGGGCTGTACCCACACCTGTGGGGGGCCGGATCGTGAAAGACAGGCCAAACCCAGCACCTGAAAAAGTTTTCAGAGTTACTAAACCCAGGAGGCGTTAGGAGTAGTAGTAGTAGAATAGGGAGGGGCCTGTTTCAGCCCAAGCACAGCGTAGTAGTAGTGAATAGGGAGGGGCCTGTTTCAGCCCAAGCACTGCGACCTGTTATAATATTAATTTTTAAATTCAAATTATGTTCTTACTAGTAGTAGTTTTTAATTTTCAAATAGTAAAATATAGACCTTAATAGTAATAGTAAAGTAGTAGTAGTAGTAGTAGTAGTAGTAGTAGTAGTAGTAGTAGTACAACGAGTGAGACGGAGTATAGTCAATAGTAGTAGTAGTAGAATAGGGAGGGTCCTATTTCAGCCCAAGCACTGCGACCAACATTGGTCTATTGTGCACCCAGGACGCGAACTCTGGTCCATCTGAGTGGCACGCCGACAGCGTTACCACTCGGCCATTCTGCCGCGATCTTTCTGACGTGCAACGCAACAAGCTAAATCTGCAGATTAAAGCCTGTTTTAATCTGCAGAATAAGACTAGTGCAACCGGCCCTAAAAGTTCTAATTCAGCGAAAAAATCTGAAAACTAAATTAGGAATTTTTTAGTCGAGTTAAGCATCTATAAGAAAAAGATTTTAAAAATTCGTATTATAAGATATTGTGAATGTTAATTATATATGTATAAATTATGAATAGTGTTTTAGATGTTACACTAAAAATTTCTGATTTTTTTAAATTTACTTTTTATATTGATTTAGGTATGGATTGATGCTGCAACCCAAATATTTTTTTCTTTGGGGCCTGGATTTGGAACCCTATTAGCTTTTTCTAGCTATAACAAATTTCACAATAATTGTTACAGGTTTATATTAATTTGCCATTTAATGTTTATCAATGATAATCTTGCAATAAATGATTATAAAATATAATTTAATAATTTCCAGAGATGCTATTTTTACGAGTACAATCAATTGTTTGACAAGCTTTTTAGCCGGATTTGTTATTTTTTCTGTACTTGGTTATATGGCTCATATGCAACAGAAGGATATCAGCAACGTTGCAATTGCTGGTAAGCTGAAATGGATGGTTTTATCTTTCTACGCATTTATCTGGAAAAAATTCCCGTTATCTATCTTCGTAATATCAACGTTTTCGCATTCATGCATAGATTATCATTATAATAGGTCCTGGTTTGGTGTTTATTGTATATCCCGAAGCTATCGCAACTATGGATGGATCGACATTTTGGTCAATATTATTCTTTCTAATGCTTATCACTCTTGGCTTGGATAGTACAGTAAGCAATACTTTTTATAAGTATTTGTTTTCGATTCAGCATTCTATTTTTGGATTTAAAATAAATTTTTCCTAGTTTGGTGGATTGGAAGCTATGATAACTGGTCTCTGTGATGAATATCCCAGATTATTGCGTAATCATCGAGAAATATTTGTTGCTGTTCTGATTTTGTGCATTTATCTCTGTGCTCTCCCAACTACAACCTACGTAAGTAATTTATATTTTTAAACAAAATAGAAAGTAAAGTATATTATTAAATACCAAATTAATCTTTTCAGGGTGGAAATTATATCGTCAGTCTACTGGATGCTTACGGAACAGCAATGTCTCTGCTTTTCATAGTGTTTGTAGAGGCAGCAGTTGTATGTTGGGTGTACGGTAATTATTATTTATTTCTTCAATTATGGTATATATTGAGATAGATTAACAAAAATATACTGTACTAATATTTTTATAGATTTACTTTTATTTATAGATTTATTTTAGGTTGCTTTTTGAAAAATTAGATTCGATCATTTTGGAGACTGTTTCTTGTTGAATATCATAATTCATGAAGTTTGGCATTCCAGCTTTTTCTAATTTTGCTTTGCTAATAGTTCGTTTCGAAAGAATTTAGCATTTCGAAATAATTTTGAATAATTTCGAATTTAGTATTTTGTAATTACTTTAAATAATAATTTCCTGTTTTTATTAAGAACTGAAATGATTTTTCTGATAAAATTTGATATAGATTATGAAGAATTATATATTTTTTCCCTCGATAATTTTTAGAACCGTTTCTTTTATTGTTAGAAAGCAAAGTGTTTCTTGTAGATTTTTTTTTATTAAACTAAGCAATAAAAATTTCAAAAAAAGAAAATATTAATTCAGACAAATATTCATTCTTCTTTAACATGATATTCTTTTTATATTTCCATTTCTTATATTTCTTGTTATGACATACATTAGATATCAGCAGTTTCGAAATGTTTCATTGTATTTGATTCGTCTTTCCATATTCTGATAACTTGATGAAACTTCTCTTCATATTCATTTCTAATAGGTCTGTAATTTCCAACCGAATAATCCAAAATTGAATGTAAGTAAAGAACTTTAAAAGTTAAAACTATTATTACATTACATATTAATGATGTTTCCCAAAATGTTTCCAAAGATATGGATTCTAAAATCGAAAAAAAGTTAGTATCGTGTTTGTACAGTATTAAAATAAGAGAAAATAAAAGTTAAATATGAATCAACTCCCTCGATGTTAGAAAAATCAACTATTGACAATATTTTAATATTTCACAACAAGAAGTACTTGTTATTTTATAAACATTCATTAATAATATTTTTAAAAACAATTAATGCTTTTTTCAGTATTGTTTATTGTTTTTCTAAATAATTATTTGAATTTCTTGCTAAAATCTAGTCAGTTCCTTACTTATTGGATAAAAATCCCTTCTTTAAGATTTGCATCTAATAAAAGTAGAATTTATATCATAGATATTTGAAACATTATTACTTTTTCCTAAGTTTTTAACTAACAGTTTTCATCAAACAAAGTTTAATATAAAATAGAAGTAAATAAATTTTCTACAAATCAATCAAAATTTAATATTTAATGTTTCTGAAATTTGAAATCACATTGCTTTCTATTTTTCTTTTAATCTAATGTCAATTTCGTGCTCTGTAAAACTATTGATGTAAAAAAATTATCACAGAAATTTTGTATAACTTGCTTATTGACTTAATTATATACTGCACAGTCTTTAAGTCAACATAAAATAAGTTCAAAACAAATCATGTTGTATAGCAACGATGTTCATAATGATTGATTTTATTAAGTTCTAGAAAATTCTATAAAATTTAGATCTAGTTCTACTTCTCTGATCTAGAATAGTTCCTCATCAAAATAAATAAATAAGTTAAATAAATAAAAAGTTTAAAATTATGAACTCTACACACATTTGAAAAGTTTTAATATTTAATAAATATTTGATACTTAAAATTTTATATTTTTCAAAAAATATCAAGGTTATATAACCGATCGTTTAAAGATCTTTAAATTTTGATTCTTGGAATTTATCTTCTGAATAATTTAAATCATTTTACTTTTATCTATATGTACTAAAAATATGGGAAGATCTCGAGAATAGTTAGAAATAATATTTTAAGTAAATTCAGTACAAACATCAGATTCAGAGTCTCCGCTGGAAAATTTATGAAATTTAAAATATTTGATCCGTATATGGCTTTACTGAATTTAATTCTTTTGAAACAATAATTTTCAAATAATGTTGTGATGTATCATTTTAATGATTTTTCTCAAATTGTTTCCAAAGGTATGGGTTCTAGAACGTAAAAAATAAAAAGATAATTTCGTGTTGCATAAAAATAAGAGAAAACGAATAATCTCTCTTGATATTATAAATTTTAGTAACAAAATTTTGTTTATGATTTTGAATCATCTGATTTTTATTATTAAAATTCTTTTATATCCAATTCTATGAACTATTAATTCATATTCTATAGATCGTTTCTCACATTTAATTATGGGATAAGTTAGATTTTTGGGACAAAAATGAAAAAATAAAAATTGAGAATCATTGTATGAAATATTGAATACAGTACAGGTAAAATTCCGCTATAACGATTACCGTTATAAGGAAATTTTTGATATAACGAATTTATAACGAAGCTGTAACATACAGTACGTACAAGTATAGTATTCGTAATGGTAAATTTAATCCCATTAAAAACATCTCATGTAAAAAATAAGCCAAGTACGGCATTACCGAAAAAATATATTTGGCGGTTATTTTGGTTGATGTTGTATATTATTTTCTTAAATCGTCAAACAAGTAGCGCATCTAAATTTGTTGCAATTTAGATGAACTACTTGTTTGACGATTGTCAAACAAGTAGTTGTCAAATGTAATTGTCAGATTAATAATATTTAATTTAGGACCAAAGCTACAGTGAGTTGAATTTTTGCTGTAATGACTCCGGTAATGAGTCAGTCAGTGACTTCTGTACTTGGCTTAGAGTCACTGCCGTACCTCTTGATAAAATGGTAAAAAGTGTGAAATTACATTTTAACGAAATATCAGTTATAACGAAATGAGGCAATGGTCCCACGTATTTCGATATAACGGAATTTTACCTGTATAAATATGAATAATTTAAACACCATAAAAAATAAATACTTTCATAGTTTAATTTTTAAGAAAATTTTTATATTTTTAAAATAATGCAGATGCAAATGGCATGCTTGTAATATGTTTTATAAAAAAATGCAATTAAGCTATTTTATAAATACTTTACAGTAATTTTATTGTACAGTTATAATTAAATATAATAGTCATTTATAATTAATAAAAATTATTAAAAAATCCCTTTTAATTAAAATAATAATTTATCAATGCTTAATAATTACTAATAACTATTGATTCAGATTTTTACTAAAAATTTTGTTAGTCTTGAAATTTCTATCTACAGTTTTAGCTCACTTATTTTCATAAAATAACACATAATTGCGGTAACTAATTGCAATGAGCTTAAATTGATTGATATTATAAATAATTAGGATCCAATATAATATATATAATTTTAATAAAATCTCGTTTTATATTATTTTACCTGAAGATCTTACTTTGTTGATATCCCATATTATCTACGAGTTTGAAATAAAATTATTTATTTGAAACTCGTAGATAATATAAAATTCTAAAATTATTAAATTCATAAAATTTAATATTAAAATTAAATTAACAATATTCCATATAAATAAAAACAATAAAAGCATTCAAACATAAATAGGCGAGCTGCTAGCTTGAACTGAGTTTAGTTGAACTGCAAGACTTGGACAGTAAAAGTTGATAGTGAGTAATAAATTGTGAAAGCGAAAGTGGTATAACTATAACTAATTAAATATAATAGTATATACTTATTACAGTTAAAGGTATAGTTATATAATTGTTATAGTTATTACTATAATAAGTAACTGCAATTTAAACTTAATATAAACTTACATATATTTAATTATATAAAAATTTCTTATAAATTTTTATTAATAAAGATGTTCCTCTCAATTTAAAAATAAATACATCACTTAAATTCTTGATTTTTTTCTTTTAATGTATTTTTCTTGAACTGTAGCGGTTTTAATTCGTCCCTCTCTTAATCAGTAGAATATTTATCTTTTTATACAACTACTTTATTTGGTGAATCAATTTATGAAAACTTGTAGAAGAAAAGTTTCGACTTTTAATTGCTGCAAAGAAGTTTATTTTTCCCATTTTATGTAGTTCTAAACTATCAGAAAATTCTTTATCAACTTTTACAGCTTTTAAATATTTATTTTAAAAGAGGATAAACTTGGATTTTTGTATTTTAAAAATTTTACTGGATTTTTATTAATTTTTTCCAAAACCTTTGATTCTAATACATGGTGGAAGTCTACTGTGCTTCTTTCCTGAGGATCTGGGATTCAATTCCCGGGCCACATACCTTCAGATTTTTCTAGAAGCGTCCGAGCCCGGCTCTGTTGAATCTCATCTTTCACCTGACTGCTGACCCCATCAGGAGTGTGAGTGACCCATCCGGATGAAAAGCGATATTAAGTCACAAAGTAAAAAATTTCTCAATTATAGGTTATGTCAAACTAAAGATGAAACGCCTATCTACATATTTTGTATGTGGCTAACCAGTAAGATATGATCTTTAGAGATTATATTTTCCAATTGCGAAATATTTTTGCATGCTTCCGTTAAGAAAAATAATATCTACTATTTATAAGACAAGACTTCTGTTAAAATAACTCTGTTGGGGTACACATAGACCACTAGATATTCGCAGTGATAAGTAAGTTTTATGTCTTATTAATCTAAGCCTATTATATAAGATTTTCTCCGAAAATAAGACTTAGAGCTGATGCAAAATTCCAGTCATAAAAAATTGCGATGTTAAAAGTGTCCAACATCTTGCAAATGACAGTAAAAATGAAAAAAATAAAAATATATATTCAAAATGAAGAATAAATATTTTAATTAGTAAAGCCGAACTCTGGATTGCAGAGTCGCTAGAACCATTAGGTTTAGTATATAATTCGTAGTATTGACATTCATTCTAAACCGCGATTTTGCAATTGGCAATATATTTCATCTATATCCAGGGCCCTCACACATTGCAGTGAAGAAGAATTATTAAGAGAAGAAATACAGTGGGTGATCAGTTAACGAACATAATCCGTTCCAAGAAAATGTTCATTATCCGAATTGTTTGTTAACCGATCATCGATTTACCATAGGTTTTAATGGGAATTTGATTAATTCGTTCCAGAGACCCAAAAAAACATAGTAAGAAATTATATAATTTTTTTATTTATGTTTATTTATATGTAATAACAATAATATATACATATATAGTCTTGCATTCTCATCTATTATATTTATTTTTCGATAAAGAATCTGTCCAATATTGATTGCTTTTCTCTCTCCTTAAGGATTTTTCGGAAATGATTAATAGCATCATCGTGGTAGAG